>JACXGI010009802.1:8398-29478 GCA_016801175.1 Esox masquinongy | reverse complement strand
TCTCTATATGTTACCTCTGGGCCAAATTCTACAGAACAACAACATTAACTACCACAGCTATGCTGATGATACTCAAATATATATGGCTCTCGAACCGTATGACAACAGCTCAATAGACTCTCTGTGTCACTGTATAGAGCACATAAATACCTGGATGAACCAAAATTGTCTACAATTAAACCAAGATAAAACTGAGATTGTGTTTGGCAACAAAAATAAAAGAACTAGTATTAAAACAGCTGCAGCTCATTCAGAATGCTGCTGCTAGAATGTTAACCAGGACCAAGAGAACAGAGCACATCACTCCGGTTCTTTAATCTTTACATTGGCTTCCAGTCAGTTACAGAATAGATTTCAAAGTGGTGCTTTTAGTTTATAAATCTCTGAATGGTTTAGGACCCGAATACATTTCTGATATGTTTGAAGAATATAAACCGTGCAGGGCTCTTAGATCCATGAACACTGGTCAGCTAGTAGAGCCCAGAGCCCAAACTAAACATGGAGAAGCTGCGTTTAGCACTTATGCTGTACACAACTGGAATAAACTACCAGAAGATCTTAGACGTGCCCCAAACGTATCCATTTTCAATTCCAGGTTAAAAACACTACTCTTTTCACGTGCCTACGACTGAGCGCTTAAACTTAACCACACTGTTTAGCCTTATAGCTTCCTATGTTTTTATCCCATTTCTAATCTTTTTTTTTAATCTGTATATGTTTTCTTATTGTATTTATATTATTATGATGTTTTCATTTGTTTTGATGTTTTAATTTGAGTATTTGTTTTTATGTTATTGTATTTTTATATATTTTATATTTTATTTTTCTTTGTAAAGCACATTGAATTGCTTCGATGTATGAATTGTGCTATATAAATAAACTTGCTTGCTTGCTTGCTACAAATTAGCACCACCTAGTCATCAGGTTTACCAGTCATGTATCGTTGATAATGGTGTTGGAGCTGTGTAAGGATCTACAATGATTTTTTTTTATTTCAACTTGAAGTGAGTTTATTTGTTTTTCAAAGGCTCTTCCTCTGCTTTTTTTGTTGTTTGTGCAGTAGAACCCAAAAGGAGCTAATGCCAAATTTTCTTTTTGCTCAGGGTCTGCGGTGCTCAGCGAACAATTACCTCACCAACACCTGGTGGAACCCTGTGTTCAACTTCTTTGAGAGGAATGTGCAGACCCAGGTGCCCTGCGCCTTCTGCTGGCCAATCACCTGGCCCCCTGCCTGCCTTAAGAACTCCTGTAAAAAGTACAATGCGGTGTAGAGCCTGCTTAAGGAGAAGTCCCACCACCTCAGTCCAATCAGGGTCGTGTTCATTAAAATACAAAATGGCATGTTCAGAGTTCTTCCCTGTTTCAGTCTCTTTTTTTTCTTGTTTGGTGCTTATTGAACAAGTCCAGACATTCACCACCAGTGTTGCTTTTCTGACGCGAATTGCAAACTGATTTTTGTATTCATGAAGTATAAACACGGGTTTTTGGATCATACGTTAATGTTCTCTGTGTGGTCATAAGACTTATGTAGCCCAGATCAAAGACTGTTATGTGAACAATATTTCAAGTTTGAGGATGTTAAGGGTCATTAGGAAAGGTTTGTGAGAAGAATAACATCCATATTAGATTCTTATGTACTTCACCACTAGAGTAATTTATTTTAAGTTTACGTGTTAATTGCAAAATGTTTTATGTTACTGTAACAAACTGAAGAAGTCTAAATGTTATGAGGAATCCATTTTGCCACTTACTGGCAGCTTGACTGAGAACTCCAAAATGAAAATATTTTATAGACGTATAAATGATAACTTATAAATGGATTTCATATAGATTTGAAGTACAATGTATTTATAATTTCCAAAATGTGCCTTTAAATACTAATGCATGCAATTTTAAATTGCAAGCTTTGATATGTTTGTTCTGAAAACTGTTTATAATTTTGTATCCATTGCATTAATGTGCCTTTAGTCTACAAGATTAAGATATTCCTTCTGGCTGTATTAAACGTTCCTATATGACAGCTTTGTCATTTTCATTATTTTGTCGCCATTTTCCATTTACTGTATTTAACACTGTCGGCTGATTCAAATTTGTAGATTCAATTGTTCAATTTATACCTTCATAATAAAGATGTTTTTTCCAATCAAAGTGCAGATATTACCTGATGAAGTGTCTGGATATTTGGTCATTCGTATTAGGTACGTGGATAAGTAGGATGGTTTTTTTTTTGAAAAAAACGTTTAATATAGCATGTTACTGTTTGTCATAATTAGGTATTTTATTTCTTTCACGTTAGCATTTAGGTCAATTAGAATCCAAGGCAACTTCCAGTTATTGCAAACAAATAAAGTCCTTAACCGCAGGTCAGCCATAACAAGTAAAAAAATTCACCATCATCAAGAAAGTTCAGTTAAAATGCAGGCCTATTTTGGGCTGGATGTCTAACATGTTTTTATATATATGCATAATAAGTAGAATCACTATCATATCTCAGTTAGCCATGATATTCCAACTTTGAAAGCAAGTGGTTTGGATGACATTGTCCATAAATCGGCACATGCATGACGCAGTATAATTTTCGAGACCCTTTTTGGCTCAATAGCGCTACTCAAAAGCGGCCCAAAATCGTGGACTGCATCTTTAAGGTTGTCTTATTGCAAATACAATACTGTCGTTTTTAGCCTTACGTATTTTGTAACCCATCTTGTAACAGCATAATGTCTGCGTAAAGATTGGCAACAAATGGGTTAAGTACGTAAGGGGTGGAGAGAAGCTGACCCACTAGAGTCAACCCCCTTCGCCGTCATCAATCAAAGCACCAATAGGAATGACGTGTGCGTCTTTCGCTTTCACAACAAGGAAGAACATTTCAGACGCTTGTACATAAACGGGCTTGATCTTTCGGTATACACTAATAATAGCTTTAAAAACATTGAACTGGATAATATGTATTACAAAATTGTATTGTGCGTGTAGCTATAGATAAACACATCATGGTTATGGAATTGTGGTACGATCTTCCCACTTCTGCGTCGTCGCGTGTCTGCATTATGGCTTTCACGGTGTTTGTGGCAGTATTTTATATAATGCACTTATTTCGTAAACGCCAAGATTTCTCCAATATTCCCCCTGGCCCTAAGCCATGGCCAATAGTTGGCAATATCGGGGGGTTTCTGATTTTCAAATTCATCTTTGGAGATCTTGGAGGCCGGAAAGCTGAGGGCTTCCAAAAGACAGAAAAATCACCTCAAGTCTTTCTGACAGAACAAGCTCAAGTTTACGGCAACCTCTACAGCATTTGGGTAGGGAGTCAGCTGGTGGTTGTGCTAAACGGCTATGACGTTGTCCGGGATGCCCTATTGAACCGAGCAGATGTGTTTTCTGACAGACCAGAAATTCCAACCGTCACAATCATGACAAAGCGCAAAGGTATGGTGGTGTTTCACACAACTTGTCCGTAATGAAGTATACACAGATGGTCATAAATACTTCAAACTGGGTGCACGTTCTTCTAATTACAGCTGGCCTGATTGTATGTTTGTTTTGGTCAAAAAATGCTAGAATTCAATATTCAAGCATTTATGTATTTTTTATATTCGATATATTACGTTTTATTCTGTGAATCTCCAATATCTTTCTCAGTATTGGTCATAGACACATCAATTTTGATAAATACTTTCCTGTATATAACTGACCTTGACTTCATCAAAAAGGTCTTAATAGTTTAAATATTTTTTATTAATCTACACCCAGTATCACAATGACAAAGCAAAAACACGTTTTTTGAAATACTGCCAATTTATATAAAAAAAATGCAGACCTGAAATATCTCATGTACATAGGTATTCAGACACTTGGTCATGACACTCCACATTGCGCTCAGATGCATCCGGTGTGCACTCATCCTTGAGATGTCTCTAGAACTTGTCTGGAGTCCACCTGAGGCAAATTCAATCAACTGGACAAGATTTAGAAAGGCCCGTATCTACACTGCTCAAAAAAATGAATAAATTCCCTTTTTGGGGGTTGTCTTGCTGTAGCCTCTCCAGTTCACCCGTTGTCACTTTCATTTGCACCAAACCAGGTGACATTGATTCACAATTGCTTATGCTTCCTAACTGGACAGATTGATATCCCTGAAGTTTAATTGACTGGGTGCTATACTGTGATGATTACGTGTTCCCTTAATTTTTTTGAGCAGTGTTTATTAGGTTCTGCACTTACCAGTGCTAGTCAGAGCAAAAACCAAGGCATGAAGGCCAAGAAACTGCTCAAATCCAGGTGTGCAAATCTTATAGAGGCATACTCAAGAAGACTCAAGGCAGTGATCGCTTCTAAAAAGTACTGAATGAAGGGTCTGAATAAATACGTATATTTCTCTTTTTTTCAGTTGCTTCTTTTCAAGGAGAACATCTTCCATTTTGTCATCATGGGGCACTGAGTGTAGATTGATGGCAAGAAAATTATAAATAACACAATTTTGAGAAAGTGAAGGGGTCTGAATACTGCCCAAAGACACTGTATGTGTACTATTACATGGCTTTTTATGTAGTTTACCTCTCTTATTTGTCTTCTAAACCAAAGGCATTGTTTTTGCACCATATGGCCCGGTATGGAGAAGGCAGCGAAAGTTCTGCCACACCACACTGCGAAACTTCGGATTTGGCAACCAGAGCCTAGAGTCCTGTGTCCTGGAGGGGCTGGCCGTGGTGAAATGTGAACTGCTGCACCTCAGCAGGGAAGATCATAAGTGTTTGGGGGTGGACCCAACCTCTCTGATCACCAACGCGGTGTCCAACGTCATCTCCAACATTGCCCTGGGACAGAATTTCCACCACGATGACCGCGAGTTCGGCGCTTTGCTGGAACTGATGGCCCACGGCTTGGAGATCATCATAAACAGGTAGCCCAGAGGTTATACTATAAAAATAAAAGGTTCCTGTAGGGTCCTATAGGGGTTCTTCACATTGAAACTTTGGGGGAACCGCTATGTGTTCTTCCAAGAACTGTTTAAAATTGTTCTTCAGAGAGACCCTTTTTGATGGTACCTCAAAGAACCATTTGAATAACCTTTTTGGATAGATTTTTTTAGCGGTTAGGTTGTTCATGAGGTTCTTTGAGTAACATGTTTAAATTGTTGTTTAATATATCCTTTGACATTTTTCCTTGAAGAACTCATAGGGGTTCCCCCACAGTTTCAAAGTAAAGGATAGTCCGATAACATTTGATTCTAGATAAAAGTGTAGATAGGTTGACCAGTAGTAGTAGTGGAAGGTTCATGTCTTGGGTTGAGTGAAAGACCTAGGAACTGAACTGGTAACCAACCTGTGGACTGCTGGTTTCTGATCCCGGGGTCCTCGAGGACTTGGGGCCAAAGTACTATTCTCACCAAAAAATATTTTTATTTTTTTCTAACAGCGCAGCAGTCCTCATCAACGTGTTTCCCCCTCTATACTACCTGCCCTTTGGTGTCTTCAGAGAGGTACGGCAGGTGGAAAAAGACATCACCACTTTCCTGAAGAAGATCATCAAAAGGCACAGAGAGACATTGGACCCAGACAACCCCAGAGATCTCATAGACATGTACTTGCTGGAGATAGATGCCCAGCAGGCTGCGGGCGAGATGGACAGTAGCTTCTCAGAGGACTACCTTTTCTATATCGTAGGGGACCTTTTCATTGCTGGCACTGACACCACCGCTAACACTGTGCTGTGGATGCTGCTCTACATGGCTGTTTATCCAGAGGTCCAAGGTAAACGACTGTCCGGCTAGCTGTTCAGCGGCAAACATGGCTTAATAGATGAACTTAGAGAGACGTTGAACCATTACATATAATCTTAATGATTTCAACCTGAAGAGAACCCCTCGTAGTATGTAACTTAGATTTGGTTGTGTTCTTCATAACTTATTTAGTGACTTACCTCCTTAATACACTTGCAATTTTTTTTTTTTTTCACACCACAGAGAAGGTGCAGGCTGAGATCGATGCGGTGGTGGGCCCAGACAGGGTCCCATCTCTGACGGACAAAGGGAGTCTGCCGTTCACTGAGGCCACCATCATGGAGGTCCAGAGAATGACTGTGGTGGTCCCCCTGGCCATACCTCACATGGCCTCAGAGACCACAGGTGAGAAGAGGGACACCATGCACATATAATGGCATACTAGTAATTCCAATTAGATGGTAGAACCTGAATGTTTTGCTAAGGATTATTATTAGCCAGTTCCACCAGGCTAACACTTAAAAAAAAAAAGGGAACTGCTACAGCGAGGTAAAGGGAAACCTGTAAGAACCGTTCTTGTGTTATTGTGTTGCAGAGTTCCGTGGCTATACGATACCTAAGGGCACTGTGATCGCCCCCAACCTATGGTCAGTCCATAGAGACGCCACTGTGTGGGACGAGCCGGATGACTTCAACCCCTCACGTTTCCTAGACGACCAGGGGAAGCTCCTGAGGAAAGCGTGTTTCATGCCATTTGGAATAGGTAGGTCATAACGCAGCCAACTCGCCTGGAGTCAAGCCATCTGTGTTTCTCTTGAGCAAGCATTCTGGGAAGGGTAGTCCCACCTAGCAAATTACTAAGTATGAAAGTAATTTGTTTCTTGCTCTATATTTGTTGGCACTTTATGTTTTAATCGATTCAGGAGAAATTGCACTGGTGGCAGGAACTTGGTGGCAGTGATCTCAGACTTTTTTATTTTGTGTACTTAGCACCACTAACTTGAACTATAACAAAAAACATATTGCCTTTTGCAACATATTGACGGTTTAAAAATTTGGAAATCATCATTAGAATAACATTTGCCTGGCTACCCATTCACTTGGCTCTTGCCAGACGCCACGCCCACCAACGCGTCTTTTCCATGATAAGTCTGGATTTATTTTCCTCCCAGACGTTTTGCTAAATGTTGACATGGTGCTTTTCTCACTGTCCTTCCCAGGGCGGAGGGTCTGCATGGGAGAGCAGCTAGCGAAGATCGAGCTGTTCCTGATGTTCACCAGTCTGCTGCAGGCCTTCCATTACAGACTGCCAGAGGGGCTGCCCTCTCCTCCTATGCACGGCCGCTTCGGCCTCACCTTGGCCCCCTGCCCATTCACTCTGACTGTGAAACCCCGACAGTTAGGCTAGCAGGCTAACAACCCAGTCTGTTTTATCCTAATTGTACTTGCTAACACAAAATATTATTTGCAACCATGCAGTGTTAATGTTCCTTTTATTCCCTAATATTGATACAAAAAAAATGTAACTAAAAAAAGTGAATTTAAAACTTTTAAAGAATGGTACTTGTAAAAAAATATATATTTTTAAATATATTAATGTCAATATTTTAACAACAAAACATTTTATTTGAGCACATTATTATCATACGAATTGTACCTAATTCGGTACTGTTAACTACAGGCAATATTATTTGTTACCGTGCAGTGTTTATGTCCATTTTACTAATTTTGATGCTGAAAATGTGTTCAGGGAATTTCTTCAGGGAAGAACTTAATATATTTATTTTAACCGCTTTCATTTTTTACGTTTAAACTTAATATTTTACCTGTACGTCAAATTTGAGCTAGGAATAACTAACTTTTTGCACAATTTAGTTTTTTAACCTTTTGAGTAACAAAATAAATTATGGGAATATGAGTGATTTGTTTGGATTCATTCGCGTCATCGGCTGCCATCTCGACTCCGTGCAAGGCATCTACCATACACGATGCCTTAGGAAATCACGGAACATCAACATCAGCCACCCAGGCTATGGTCTGTTCACACTGCTGCCGTCTGGTAGGCGCTACCGGAGCATCGAGGCACACACTTCCAGACTCACAAACATTTTTTTCCCTCAGGCCGTAAGGTTCCTCAACCAGCAACACTGATCTATGATCATATTGATCACACATGAACATTCCAGCTGCTGATGTCTTTCTATGTACATTAAATTTACATTAGAATATTTGTAATATTCAGTGCTTCTAACCATATTGTTCATATTCCCCATTCTACAAATTGCTGCTAATTTACGTATAAGTATATTATTGTTATATTTTTGCTTTATATTTTTTGCTTTATATATTTCTTAGTTCTTACTACGTAGATGTCGTGTGCCATGTCACAAGAATTTCATTGTTCAGATTGAAGCTGTGTGGTTCGGTGCATTTGATAAATAAACTTTGAACTTGAACTTCAAAGTTACAATAATGAAGTAAAATATGAAGTGTTAATGCAACTGTATTCATTGCATCAGTAGACATTGTATCCAATCAAACTAGTAATATATTAGTATGTTAGCGTTAATATTATTTATTAATAATTATTGTCTCATTTAGTCACGTTACCCGTTTTTATCAGAAGTGTGTGAAAGGTCATGGGAATGCGTTGAAAGGTCACGTGACAGCTGCCTAAAATGACCTTTCACACAGTCCGTCTGCCTGTAGCGCAGCCACAACCATCGCCTTCATTTTAGTGCGGTCTTCTGCCCCTATCAAAACATGGCTTTCGTCACTCATCAAGGAATCAGAAGACTCTCCTCTTCTGCATTTCGAAATGCAGCGATCAAACATGTAACGATCATCGGTGGTGGATTAATGGGGGCAGGTATCGCCCAGGTAACTGATGTCGACAGACATTGTTTGCTAACATTAGCTCGCTAACTTCTGCAGCTAAGCTAATGACGTTGCTAGACGAGTACAGTCCGTAGCTCCATTGCACTAGCCAGTTAAGAAGGCAGCAGTGACACCCGTGCAGTTATGTAAATGTATACGGTTGCAGATTTGAAAACTTTCCTTGCTTTACGTTATGTAACTTGTCGGCTACTTGCTCAAATGCCGACAGCTAGTTAATGGCTTACAGTTTATAGCTATCTAACTATAGTTTACCCCGTTTCGCACAGCAAATCAGGCAATCCCCATATTTCACTAGCAGGACTGAAAGCACCGTTTGTTCGACTGATCATGCCCAACTCGGGGTTCGTTACATCGTACAACTACATTCTTAACGAGTTAAGTTTACTTTTATTTCCGGGTACTAACAACTGGCCAAGAAGCTTTGGTTGTTCATTTAAAACAACATTATAATGCTTGAAGTGGCCTTTGGCCAATGTAGCCTCACTGTTGCTAGTCATGAAGATGTACATACTGTACCTGGTTTCCTCTGCGTTTAGAATCTCATTATGATACTTCTTTGTCAAATGTCAAGCCCTTAAATTAAGCAGACACTATATTTCCCTATATAAGTAAGCGTTCGACAACACCTGTGCTGACCCTCACACCCATGCCCCTCCCTTTTTTTTTTTAGGTTGCGGCTACAACGGGTCATTCAGTGGTACTAGTGGACACAAACGAGGAAATCTTAAAGAAATCTACCATGGGGATAGAGGGCAGTCTGAAGAGAGTGGCGAAGAAGAAGTTTGCTGACAAGCCAGAGGTGGATATAAATAACCATATTTGAATGGGGTTCTACACACGCACACACACACAACCCATTTATACCTCAAATGACTGGTTAACAGACTTCAGTTGAACATTGTCTTGTCAGTGTTTTAGGGGAACCAGACATCAAAAATACTGACGGGGCTACGCAATCAAGATTCATATTGCCTCCCTCTGGCCCCAATGTTTCTTTCCCTCTAAAATAAATCTGCGGCAAGATACACATCCACTTCCCATAGAACAGTACAGTTGTTGTGCACATTTCAGGCCGGAGCAGAGTTCATTGCGAAGGTAATGGCCAACGTGTCGACAACGACAGACGCCGTGTCAGCAGCCAAGAGCACAGACCTCGTGCTGGAGGCGATCGTGGAGAACCTCAAGATCAAGCAGGGCCTGTTTGGTGCCCTGGACAAAGCGGCCCCGGCGTAAGTGTGACCAGCCAATGTTCGATTCTCCCACCAGACTGGCAGACTTCAGCATGCGACTCAAGTCTTCTGGTCTCTAGGTTAATCATCAAGGTGTGAATATACAGTATCTCACAAAAGTGAGTACACCCCCTCACATTTTTGTAAATATTTGATTATATCTTTTCATGTGACAACACTGAAGAAATGACACTTTGCTACAATGTAAAGTAGTGAGTGTACAGCTTGTATAACAGTGTAAATTTGCTGTCCTCTCAAAATAACACAACACACAGCCATTAAAATGTCCCAATTGGGCCCAAAGTGTCAATATTTTGTGTGGCCACCATTATCTTCCAGCACTGCCTTAACCCTCTTGGGCATGGAGTTCACCAGGTTGCCACTGGAGTCCTCTTCCACTCCTCCATGACGAAATCACGGAGCTGGTGGATGTTAGAGACCTTGCGCTCCTCCACCTTCCGTTTGAGGATGCCCTACAGATGCTCAATAGGGTTTAGGTGTGGAGACATGCTTGGCCAGTCCATCACCTTTACCCTCAGCTTCTTTAGCAAGGCAGTGGTCATCTTGGAGGTGTGTTTGGGGTTGTTATCGTGTTGGAATACTGCCCTGCGGCCCAGTCTCCGAAGGGAGGGGATCATGCTCTGCTTCAGTATGTCACAGTACATGTTGGCATTCATGGTTCCCTCAATGAACTGTAGCATCTGAACCAAATAGGTTTATCTTGGTTTCATCAGACCGCAGAACATGGTTCCAGTGATCCATGTCCTTAGTCTGCTTGTCCTCAGCAAACTGTTTGCGGGCTTTCTTGTGCATCATCTTTAGAAGAGGCTTCCTTCTGGGACGATAGCCATGCAGACCAATTTGATGCAGTGTGCGATGTATGGTCTGAGCACTGACAGGCTGACCCCCCCATCCCTTCAACCTCTGGAGCAATGCTGGGAGCACTCATACATCTATTTCCCAAAGACAACCTCTGCATATGACGCTGAGCACGTGCACTCAACGTCTTTGGTCGACCAAGGCGAGGCCTGTTCTGAGTGGAACCTGTCCTGTTAAACCGCTGTATGGTCTTGGCCACCGTGCTGCAGCTCAGTTTCAGGGGCTTGGCAATCTTCTTATAGCCTAGGCCATCTTTATGTAGACAATTCTTTTTTTCAGATCCTCAGAGAGTTCTTTGCCATGAGGTGCCATGTTGAACATCCAGTGACCAGTATGAGGGAGTGTGAGAGCGATGACACAAAATTTAACACACCTGCTCACACCTGAGACCTTGCAACACTAATGAGTCACATGAGACCGGAGAGGGAAAATGGCTAATTGGACCCAATTTGGACATTTTCACTTAGGGGTGTACTCACTTTTGTTGCCAGTGGTTTGGACGTTAATGGCTGTGTGTTATTTTGAGGGAACAGCAAATTTACACTGTTATACAAGCTGTACACTCACTACTTTGAGTGTACAACACTACAGTGTTATCACATGAAAAGATATAATCAAATATTTTCAAAATTGTGAGGGGTGTACTCACTTCTGTGAGATACTGTAAACCTTGTCCTCGAGGTTACGTAAGCACTGTCCTGTCGCCACTACCTGGGACTTTACAGATAATTACAGGACGGGGCAAATGCGTTTTAAAATGAAATCCTTTATTTTGTTGAACCAGCATTTAAATTGGTGTGGTGCCTGTGTGCATGTAAATATCACAGTCCTCCTATTTTCATTTTTATTTACTACATTGTCACTGCTGTTACCCTTGGGCTTAAAATAGACAGTTTTAAGACTATTTTAATTAAAGTTGAATATTTCAAAGGGAACTGTGTTGTAAAGCCAACATCAGGAATGTTGCTAATTTGGGTGTACCTCATGGGTGTTGCCTGCTGTTGACTTCCTGTTGTTTTTGGATCCGCCATTTTTAGACACACCATTTTTGCCAGCAACACATCCTCTCTGCCCATCACCGACATAGCCAGTTCCACTGAGAGGCTGGACAGATTCGGAGGTCTGCACTTCTTCAACCCCGTCCCTATGATGAAGCTGGTGGAGGTACAGTTTCCGGTTTATGTTTGGTGTTGCACTACCTTTAACATGCGCATTAAACATCCCCAACGTTCACCGTTCTTGTTTTTTTTAATAGAAGCAGCCTCAAGGCAGTAAATTCTCATTTCTTTTTACAATCGAATCACTTGAGACACTCAATTTATCGTGACAACCTTAATGGAGATGCTGGATTTGAAACACATGTAGGTTGATTGAAAATGCCTCTGTGGTTGTTCCCGCTATCAGCAAGATTAAGTTAAAAGATTTCGTTTGGTTTCCTTGTCATCTTCAGGTGATTGGAACATCTGCAACTAGCCAGGAGACCTTTGATTCCCTCCTTGCATTCAGCAAAGCCCTGGGGAAGACAACGGTGTCCTGCAAGGTAAGCTTCTCCTGTTTTTCTGTAGCCAAATGGCCGTAGCATTTAACAAAACGGTATTTGTTGCCTCTGATGGTCCAGCGGTCTGTCGGTAAGTTTTTCCTCATCATCTCCATCTAATGAATGATAAAACGCGAGGTCTTTTAATAAACATGGTATTATTTAGACATTTCTCCAACCAAAGTGTGGTCTGTTCTTTGTCAGGACACCCCTGGGTTTATTGTGAACCGTCTGCTCGTGCCCTACATGATGGAGGCCATCCGACTACTTGAGAGAGGTACAGTCCATTTGATATCAATCCTGCATGTGTTTTCCTTTGAACAAAAATGCCCATGCATATTTGGTCAGAAAGTAACTTTTTGGACCTGATTCACTGATGGGAACCCATCCTCTTACCCAGATTAAAGGTTGTTGGTCTTTTGCAATTAGATCAACTTTCTGATATAAAAATAAATTACATTTGTTCTTCATTTCACTATGCATTCAAAATTTAAATCCAGATAGATTAGGCCATATATATTTTTTTGGAATAATAGATGCCACAAAAAAGCTGATTCTATTGAAATATTTTCTCTAAAAATGCAATGATTCACTTCACAAATGTAGCAGTTGGAATTTGGTTCATAATTTTTAGAACTATTAGACAACTGAGTGAATATAGTTTAAGTGTGAAATTTTGAAAATATCAGAAATATTGAAATATTTACTGTGACTAAGTCAATTATGACATACAATGATGTTGTCCAACACATAACAATATACCTTTAGCAGGAAATAGGATTAGCAGAGTACCCTGAATGAGACTCAAGCACTGGTATCTGTGAGTGTCATTCCAGAACAATCACTGGTTCTTATCAACAAGTTCACAAGGGTAAACAATCTGTCACTGTGCCCTGGAGCATGGCACCTAAACTTAATTACTCCTTTAATTTGCTCTGCATGAGAGCATCTGACAAATGTACAAAGGTAGCTTTGGCTAGCGTAAGGCTTTCAGAACATCTACCACTGTCAACTACATACAGAGGCAAGACTCCGGAGGTGTGGTCAAAAAGTGATTGTGAAAGGGATGGAACATTCAGTGGCATTCATGGCTGCTGATATGACCGTTCTGTATCAGAAACTACACTGCTCAAAGAAATGAAGGGAACACTTAAATCACACATCGGCTCTCGATGAAGGAAATATATTAAAGATCAAAATCTTGACTGTACATTGTGTAATTTGTTGAGAACAAAATGACGCAACAACGGTCAGTGGACACCAAAATCACCAACCGATTGAGGGCTGGATTCAAACACCGAAAATCAAAGTAAACAACTGAAATCACAGGCTGTTCCAACTTGCATGAATTTCATCACAGCAACTCATAATGTGACTCAGTAGTGTGTATGGCCCCCATGTGCCTGTATGCACTCCTGACAGCATCTGGGCATGCTCTTGATGAGACGGCGGATGGTGTGCTGGAGGTCTTTTTTTAGGGCTCTGGCAGTGCTCCTGCAAGGAGCATATGCCGGTCTTGCTGCTGGGTTGATGCCCTTCTATGACCCTGTCCAGCACTTGTGTAACAGCCCGTTTCCTAGTATCTCCTCCATGCTCTTGAGACTGTACTGGGAGACAGAGCAAAACTTCTTGCGACGGCACGTGTGGATGTGCCATCCTGGAGAAGCTGGACTACCTGTGCAACCTGAATGGGCTGCAGGTACCGCCTCATGCTACCAGTAGTGATAAGAACACTAGCAAAATGCAAAACTAGACAAGAATCAGTCAGGAAGGATAAGGAGAGAGCAATTGTCTGTGGCCACCACCTGCAAAACCATTCCCTTTTTGGGGGTTGTCCTGCTGTAGCCTCTCCAGTGCACATGTTGTCACTTTCATTTGCACCAAAACAGGTGACATTGATTCACAATCGCGTATGCCTACTAAATGGACAGATTGATATCCCTTAAGTTTAATTGACTTGGTGTTATTCTGTGATGATTACATGTTCCCTTAATTTTTTTGACCAGTGTATTTTCCTCCCTCATTGAAATCCAATGCCTGAGTGTGTGTGCGCTGTGCTTCCCGTCAGGCCACGGATCGAAGGAAGACATCGATATTGCCATGAAGCTGGGTGCTGGATACCCCATGGGGCCCTTTGAGCTGCTGGACTACGTAGGACTGGACACAGTTAAATTCATCGTAGACGGTGAGCATTAGACCGCTTCAGTGTGTGTGTCTACAGACTAACCATCACAACCTGATGGCGAAACCTGTTAACCGAGGCCTACGTTAACTGACGATAGCCCAACTGCAGTTTGTGTGACAGCGTTTTGTTGGTAGAATGTTGGACTCGTTAAGTAGATGCAGGTGTAAACCCACTGATGACCACTTGATTTCAGGCTGGGCTGAGAAGGACCCGGACAACCCTCTGATGCAGCCCAGTGAAGTGCTCAAAAAACTGGTGGCCGAGGGCAAGTTTGGCAAGAAGACCGGAGAGGGCTTCTACAAGTACAAGTAACACCGCCAGAGTCCTGTTAGTCAGGACAGACGGTTTTGAAATGGAAAACAAGAACTTTGCGTTTCTTTTTGGACAAGATCATTTAGTCCGTTCAGTTTCAGTCCATTTTTTTGTTGTCCTTTTGTTGCTCAATGAACACAGCCCTGACGGGCGCATTTGCACTGCGCTTGTTTAACTCTCGGAAAACAAGCCAGTGAACTTGAAATTTTGGCGCAATGCTAAATATATAAATGAAATGCAGCTGCTGTGAAACCTCAGTGCCTTTCTGAAGAACAGTAGACTGATGTTACGACTGGCAATGTATATTCTGAATGTCATCTTTACATGTGGTTTGTAAGTAAGAGTTAGTGGCAATAAACTGACTTCCAAATGCTTCCCTTTGGTTTTTACTGTAGATTCTGAGCCCCAATGTAGCCTAATAAGAACACTATGACAACACACTGTCATATACTAGTTTACCCTAGAGATTAACATGGACAGGTTGTAAATCCCTGAAACACACTGCCATATACTGGTAAAACCTAGAGATTAACAGGACAGGTCGTAAATCCCTGAAACACACTGCCATATACTGGTAAAACAGATTAATATGGACAGGTTGTAAATCCCTGAAACACACTGCCATATACTGGTAAAACCTAGAGATTAACAGGACAGGTCGTAAATCCCTGAAACACACTGCCATATACTGGTAAAATAGATTAACATGGACAGGTCGTAAATCCCTGAAACACACTGCCATATACTGGTAAAACAGATTAACATGGACAGGTCGTAAATCCCTGAAACACACTGCCATATACTGATAAAACATAGATTAACATGGACAGGTCAATCCCTGAAACTGCTAATTTCCAATACTGTTTAGAAAAAGGGGTTCCTTTGATGTCACCACCTTCACTATCATTCAGTTACAACCAGGGAAAGAAATATGGACATTTAAAAATAATTTTACAGTAAATGTATAATATTTAAAGGAACCTGAAGGACACATGCGCCCTCACCTGATTCCATGGATTTCTTTAACATTTAAATAACAGGCCATGCTCTATATCAGGGCTGCCCAACTGTTCTTGAAGAGCTACTGTCCCATGGGTTCTCTCTAACCCTAATCTATCACACCTGATTCTAATAACTAGCTAGATGAATAGAAAAAATCTGGTTTGTCACAACTGGGGTTGTGGTAGAGCTCCAGGAAGGTAGAGCTCCAGGAACAGGGTTAGGCAGCCCTGATATAGACCCAAGATGATGTAGATTTCCCCTTTCATTAGCATAACCTTAATGCTGTACGGTCATAGCCCGAGGCTCGGCTCGCTGCTGGAGTTTTAATTGATGGTCCGTTTTATGTTATCTTTTGAAGTTTCCCTCTTGAGATTTGACCGCGCTGTATTCAATAATTTCACTTGGCTCTGCAGTTCCAAGCAGGACCACTAAGTGGCAGTATTGGCAAATGCTGTGACGCCTTAGGTTTATCAGTCGGAAGAGTAGAAGATTATCTAGTGGCATATAATTTTAAACACACAGTGGCTTGGTTTTCTAGACCAGATTAAGCCTAGCCCTAAATAAAACAAAAAAAAAATGTGCTTAATGAATCCTTTTTTAATAAGCTTTTTAAGTCCATGACTAGACCTTATGTCTGTCGAGGAAACCAGCCTCAAAAAGAAGCATATCTTTTCCCACATAATGCAGGTCATCAATCAAATGAGCCAATGATGCCTTTTTATTTTTCTTTAAAAAACAAAACATGTTGAAACAGTTAATGTGACACCTTGGGAAGCAAATTGCTTATACCAAGATGACAGTGATTCAAAATATGACAATGGATAAAAAAAATGCATCAAGTAGTACTAAAAATAGAGCGTAAAATCAAAATGTTACAGAAAGTCTTGCATGGAATAACAACATGGGTAAAAAGACCACACTAATAGCTACCAGAAAGAGGAGAGACAAAGGTCGATCGCAATAAAAGAAAAAGACTGCCAAGTGCTGGGGTAAATATATATATCTGCTTCATTTGTCACTTTAGAACAATAAAATATAGGCCTCTGAGCAGCCACTCTTGCCTGTGTCCTAACATTGCCTGCAAAAATACAAAGAAAAGTGACATATCCTGACAGTTTCCTTACAAAGTACACGTATTCAGCTTTATTTTACATCTGAGCAAGACTTAAGTCGAGGTCACTATTTGTTACAAATAGTTATGAAAAGAAGCCTTAATTTTATTTTTTTCTGCAAGACGCTTCAACAAGAAAAAATGGCTTTCCTGTGTCCAAAGCTTATTTTCATATATACCAGTATATATATAAAAAGGTAAAATAATAAAAAAAAAAACAATCACTGAAAATATACACCAAGAAATTGAAACAAAGTTCAAAATACAAAAAGGCATTCAAAATTAATTCCAACCCAAAAGTAAAAGCTATAATCATAAATCGTTGATCCTATTTCGCACCAACTGGTCATTAATAAAATCAAAATGGAAGATAGGAGCCTTGACAGGATGTTTCCTTAACAACACGTGATTGACATCCCTCCCTCTTCCTTATCATAGTGCAGTCAGTCTAAAGAGGTGTTGGGGGGGTGTGGCCGCGACCCAAACATGTGGTCTCAAATCCAGTGACGGGCGAGTGGGGAGTGTTGCGGGTCAAACATAGTGGGGCTGTACAAAGGAAAGGAATGGGGGTGACAAATAACTTAAAAATAACTTAGGAGCAGGTGTTGTGTGTGTTAGGGTGCTGGAGTGTGTGCGCTGGACAACCGGAAATCGCTGAAATGTTTTCAGTGCATTGCCTTGGATCGCGACGAAGGTGATTCGTGAGAAAACGAAGCATGAAAACAAACAATATTTCGGATTCATCTTTTTCCGTTGGCTGTGAAGAGTGAGGGTTATAGGGCGTTTGGGCGAGACGTTGGTTGACGCTCTTAAGAAGTAGTGATTGTCTTGTTCTATTCAGTCTCTGCAGCTGCTAGGCAAGTCACTGCACGGAGTATAAAGTCAAGCTTGGGGATGGGCGGGGGTGTTCCTCTGAGAAAGGGGGGGCTGAGTCTTCCAGGTTGGCGTAGGGGACAGAAAGGGTTTGTTGGGATCTAGCAGGCCTCCATCTCCAACATGGAGCCCGTAGTTGCTGCCTTCGCTTTGCCCGGCGCAGAGAAAGCGTTGCGTTTCCCTCCTGGAGGAGAAAGAGGAGAAATGTCCGTCAGTTCAGTGGACAGAACCGACAGCGGTCCAGTCTCACGGGGGGGGATCCCTCCCTGAACCTATGAAACGGGTTGCATGCATTTAATCACACCAACACATTGACATCATCAGAAACCAGACCGCTTCTCACATCCCAACATACAGCACCGCTACATCCTTTGATTTCAACAAACCGCACACGCCTCACAATGCTCGCCTCCCATCCTGCGTGCGTGCGTGCATGCGCACAAGCAGCACAAGCACGCACGCACGCACGCACACACGCCAGAGGACCTGGAGGAGTGAGAGTTCAGCCGTCTTCAGAGAGCGGTAATGGATTTGCCATCTGAACAGTAGGTTATAGGTTAGTGACAGGGTGTGGGCTGGCTTTGATCTCCCTCGCTGACTTCAGGTCACTGTGACCCAGCTGGCTCACCCTGCCCTCGCCCACTCTGTGCCCCCCCGGTCGGAGAGTCTACCCACCACTAGACACTGGCTACATCCCAAACCATCTCCTTCCCTTTGGCCCTCCATTGGAGTGTTCACCCGCACCTCTGCCATTTGTGTCCCAAAGCTGAAAAGTCTTGAAGTTGCAGGGAAGACGTGGGCAGACTTTTTGGCTTAAGGGCAGCCTCGGAACAGACTCTACATCGGGCCATTTTAAACTGGATTAGACAGAAACGGCGGGGAAAGATAGGAGTGATTTAGCTGAAAAGGAAATGGGCCGGATTCAAACCCAGGCTACAGTAGCACATGCATACCTGAAGCAGTGGCTGATCACCAGACCACCGTGGGCTCCAAATGTTTTTGGATTTTAAATAGCCCTGCCTAATTATACAACACATGCAGTGTTAGTTTTGTCAGCTATGTGTGTCTATGGAGGCCCACCGCCATGTTTGGAAAGCGGGGAGCATAAAGTCTTCTCAGACTGAGTCCACTCCCCAGGGCCTTCTAAACAGCCCCGCCGGCCTCCGTCCATAACCAGGAAATAGTTTGTCAAACCACGGGGTGCGATGGATTCTGGTCGGTGGCAAGCGTAACCGAGTTAGCTTCGGTTATAGACTGACAGACGGTGTTGGTTATTTTCGTGCCTCAAGTGGAATTGCTGATCAAAGTCAGAAGAGGGGGAAGAGATTCAGAGGGAGCTGTCCGGCTGGATGGTGAGGGAGAAAAAATAAAATAAAAAGTGTATTAATGGATGGACTGCTCTTTTGTGGTGAGGTGCAGAGAAGTAGTGTGTTTTCATGGGTAGAGAGTCAGCTGAGCTGTGCGACTTCTAATACGCGCGCGCACACACACACACGCACGCACCCGCACACTGCTTTACCACATGTGGATGAAAGGAAGCGGGACAGAGGCCGCCATTCCCAGGGAGGACTGACCCTGAGCTGCCCGTGTGGAGGTGGGGAGAGTTGCAGAGAGAGAGAGAGAGGAGCCCCTGTCGCGTTTATTTACCTCACTGCCCCCTTTTCATCCCAGGATCTGAGAGCCCAGCCCTCAAGCCCCAGTGCCCCAGCCCAGCGCCCCCTTCCCTCCCGGCCACAAGATGAAAAGCACCCGCCAAGTCCTTCCTGCCTGGGGGAGAGGCTCAGGGCGGGTGGAGGTGTTACGGTGGTGTTGGGGCAGGGTGGCTCCGGGCCAGGTCTTCACAGTGAACCCACCCGACACCGACGCACACAAATGCCGGGATTCAGGAGCAACTTGACCCCTCCCCTGCCCCTTCAACCCACCTCCCGCCCCCCCCCGGTTAGCGCTCAGGAATGCCGGCTGGACTTCTTTGCAGGAAATGAAACGCTGCTCTGTTCCAGTGGAGGCCGGGCCCTGGCCCTGGCCCGGCTCTCTCCTTGGCCCAGGGAGGGGATGTGGGGGGGGGGAGACTGAGACCGACGGGGCCCGGGCCCTAGGTCTTTGAAGTGTGGGAGGTTAAGATAACTGGCACGGCCCCGCGTCTCTCAATCGCCGCCTCCACCTCCCTGAGGCAAATCAAAGAGCCCGCAGCTGGGCCCGTCCTGTCCCCCTTACACCCCCCCCCCATCCCCCTCACACAGCCCGTGCCGCTACAGCACTTTGGGGGTTCTTTTGGTGCCATTAAAAAGGAACACACAGCAGACAAATTACTTAGAAATAAGCCAACTGGAGCAAGAAGTCTCCAGCACAGGCAGGAGTGTAGACTTTATCACACACACACAGACACACACAGAGACTGACCAACACACACACACACAGAGACCGAACAACACACACACACACAGAGACCGACCAACACACACACACACCGAGACACATGCACGTGCACACACACAGAGACCGACACCCACCCACCCACCCACCCACGCACGCACACGCACGCACGCACACACGCACACACGCACACAGAGAGACTGACACACATGCACACGCACACCGACAGAGACCGACACACACCAGAGACACAAACCGACAAATGTTCTTATTAGTATTCAAAATAGGTTCAGATATTTCATCCAAAATCTAGAATTTCATGTCCTTCGAAACAGAAAATAAACCCCCAATTCTTGTATTTGTTCTCATAAATTCTCATATTCTTGGCCAATTCATCTGGAGGGTCAGAATCTAACTATCCATTGGCTGAAAGTAAAGGAAAAGAAAATCTTTTCAAATCCACCCAGTGACAGAAACAGCACATTCACGTTCAGTCAACCAAGTCCACTGAACTGGAGAGATGGAGATAGCCAGCCTTGCATTAGTCTGACTGGTGCTCCGTTCAGTCAATGAACTTAGTGTGACGGGTTTAACTGAGGTTTTGTTCGGCATCACCCTCTCAGGTCAGGCAGTCCGTCTCTACCCATTAAACAGAGACACTGCCACAACTGGCAACCGTCAGCGTAAGGAGGAAGGCAGTAAAAGCAAAGTGAGTCATGAAATGAAAACGGATTGTTGTAAACAAATGGCTGGTCCTGTCAGCACTTTCTTTGGCCAGGAGACACTGAATATTAAAACCCGTGATAACCCACGGCAACTCAAGAGTATACTAGTCATTTCTAACCTCTAACCAGACGTCAGGAGGGGGAACACCGTGGCTCCGTCTATGTGGGGTGGTGACGACAAGAGTGATATCAAACATTGGGATGTTTGCGGGGGGGGGGGGGGGGGGGGGGGGG
>JACXGI010009801.1:0-20253 GCA_016801175.1 Esox masquinongy | reverse complement strand
ACCAAAAATATAATAATATAAAAATATATTTACAGTTGTTAACAAACTTACAATAGCAACAAGTCAACTTAGAATTTGTAGAATATTGCCAATATACCACGCCTGAAGGCTGTATCCAGACATTCCATGTTGAGTCGTGCCTGACAACGGGCCTTCGCCGTGGTATTTCAGCCGCACACCACACCTTTGCTCCACTTCTTAAAAATCACCAACCATAGAGGTGCGACAACACACATACCAGACCCTTCCATAGGGGCTGTTCCCAGAATACATCGGGCCTTCCTCTTCATCATGCATTCGCTGTCCTCAGTCTTACCCCTCCAGCCCTCATGCTGTCACCATCGCCTAGCAACTGGCGCCGGCTGCCTAGCAACAGCCGTAGCCCTACCCCCCCCCCCCATAGGAGGGGAGATGGCTATTTGTCAATGGGAGAGAGAACGCGTCACTCACAGGTGATGTCATCAATGCCCTGTTAGTGATGTGACCGTTCGTGTTGGTGCGGACCTCTCAACACAAGGCGGTTGGGAGGTAGGAGCATGCGGCAGCCACATGTGCTTACTGTATTAGCCCTGTAGATATGTATGCCAGTGACAAACCTCCCCAGCCATCCCCCACTACGGAGATCAGGCTGCGCGCAGGTGCACGAGCGCACAAGCCTGCGCAAAGCACAGGTAAGTGTATGCACGGCACGTGCGCACCCTTAAGCACACAAACACACATGGGCAAACATGAACTCTGCACAGAAATACAGACCGTATCAATTATTAAAAGCTTCATCACCCAAGCACACGCACGCACGCACACACAAAAAGCCCTAATGAAGCGGCGCCACTGAGCGTCTGAGTGGAGGCCCTTTCCCTGGCCTCGGCCCACATCCTGTCGGGGAGCTGTTGTGGCACCGAGCAGGATGAGAGAAGGTGTGGGCGACAGGGTCCACTTCATGTCCCCGGGCCCACAGCCCTCCTCACAGGAGCTCATCCACAGGACCAATTAAAGCCGCTGACGGACACAGATACCACGGCCTGGCTCGGCCCGACCCGCTGCAGGGCCTTGACCCTCCGCAACACGCACACACACACACACACACACACACACACACACACACACACACACACACACACCAACATGCGCATTACACTGCTCCATAGCAGCGCGCAGCGCAAGCTGACTGGATACCAGTTCATCATCGGAAAAGAGTGATGTGGCGTGGTGTGTCGCGAGAGCACGCATACTGATGCACGTGCACGCATGCTCGGTCAAGTCCGGCCAAGGTATCCGTGAAGGTCAACCACAACATGTCAAATTTACAGCAGGTCACTTGAGTCTCTGTGCTGTCAGTGAACCACGCAGGGCCGTACGGTACTCAGCGGGAGATGTCGAACATCGCCAACCAAAGAACCAGGTCGCGGCAAACGCTGGACCGAGCCAGGGAGGACAGCGAAGGTCATTCAGGGCGTTGAGTGCCGGATCTCAGTCAGAGATATGTTAGATTTTTTTTTTTAAACCAAACCCGTAACCTTAGCCGCAGCGCAAAGCTTATAGCACAATAGCTCCTAATTTCGTGGCTTTGAAGCTAGGTAATCTGTTGGAAAACAGGGATAGATGGATCACCATGTGCTCCAGATCCGGGGAATCAGATAGTTCTAATGGGGACCATAGTCAAAGACACCAGCAACATTCATTTGTCTAACCAGCCATCTGGACTTTACAGGTCTGAAGAGAGCCACTCCGGTGTCGCTGACTCTCTTGCTTGCGCCGCACAAACAGGCCCAAAAGAGGGGGGTGAGGAGATGGAGAGAAAAAGAGAAAGAGTGGAAATGAGACAGACGAAGAGAGTGTGGGGGGGGGTGGAAATTGTTTACAGAGCGGAGTTGACACAGTGGCGTAATGGGACGTGTTTTTTTCCGTAGCATCGACCTGGCGCGGGCCTTCAGGGCAGTTGGCGTAAAGTGCTAATCAAGCCCGGCTAAAGTGAGCTATTTTCAGGCAATGCCCACTGGGGCCACTCCTGCCAGGTAGACAGCTCGAACGGCTGTTCTTCATGTGAGCTGGAAAATACCTTGCGGCTGTTCTAGCTGCTTCCGCTGCTGTGTCTGTCCTCCTGAGCGATCAGCACACAACCTCTGTGTTCTCTACCAACTGTCCCGGACAGTAACACAGCGACTTACTGTAGCACAGTAAACCAGAGTGTGCTGGAACATTCTCCATCATTCTATCTGCCTAATAAGCCATTCAGAAGTAATTGCTTGCTACTGACACACCCAGGAAAACATTAACTGAGTCTACATGCTGTTTACAAGATATCCTTTCCTGGTCTGCTTCGAACCCTTCATGGCTAACCGACACAACACAAGATTCGACTAACTTCAATAAATCCCCAGAGCGGAAAAAAATATTGAATCAGTTTATCTTGTAGCCTGCATCGGTCGAGGCCCTGAAAGGAACACTGCCTGTTCTGACTGACAGAAGTTGAAGAGAGGAACCTCCTACTGGTCACATGCTCTCTGGCCAGACCAGACCAATCGCGGGTGTCACATGACCAATGCAGCATAGAGTTCTTCCTGTTTGGCTGTCAGTACTAGGGAGAGAAAAGCTACTACAGGGCCAGTGTTCTGAGGGAGTGTTCTAAAACAAGACACTCAGTTTTCCCGCAGTGTCTCCTCTCACAAAGAGCATTTTCAAGTGCCAATCAGCGAGTGTAAAGGCATTTTAAGGAATCAAAAATGTATTATATGCACACATTATTTTTATAAAGATATACCTTATAAATCTGTAAATACCTTTGTTTAACTGCTGTAGTTGTAATCCAATGTTTGTAATCGAAGTGCATGCTTACAAAAACGACATAGCCTCAACGATTTCATTTTGATATCACTGACATTTTTGCATTCATTCACTGTCTATACATTTCAGAGTGGATACATTTCTCCAACCCTTCCATGTTTTACCTAAACAGCAGTTTGGAAAACACTTTCTACTACTAATGGCTTAAGACATCCTACAGCGGCCAACAGGAGTCAGTGTGTGTGTGTGTGTGTGTGTGCGTGCGTGCGTGTTCAACACAGACTAAAAGCAACAACATATACAAAGATTTAGAAAATTACAACGTGAGAAGATAAACACTGTCACAAAAGAAATAAGGACAACATAGATAAAAAGAGAGTGTGTGTGAGTGTGTGTTAGTGAAAAAGAAGAGAGAGATGGAGAGAGGCACAAGAATAAACAAGTGCTACTGTGGGTCTGGCAGAGCTGGCCTTTACACGTTTACATAAACACAGGTGGAGTATGGTACTCTCCCCTATTAAAAACAGTGTGAGGGATCAGTGTGTGTGTGTGAGTGTGTGTGAGTGTGTGTGTGTGTGTGTGTGTGTGTGTGTGTGTGTGTGTGTGTGTGTGTGTGTGTGTGTGTGTGTGAGGAGCTTCCCGGGTTAAGCTTGCCTATGTAAGGAGGATCCAGGATTTTCACTTTCATAGTGATGAGTAAACACTGCTGTCCCGGGAACTTTCAACAGACAGCAGCAGACAGACAAACAGACAGACAAACAAGAGGATGGACAGATGGCAGACAGACAAACAGACAGACAAAAATGAGGATGAACAGATGGCAGACAGACAAACAGACGGACAAAAATGAGGATGGACAGACGGCAGACAGACAAACAGACAGACAAACAAGAGGATGGACAGATGGCAGACAGACAAACAGACAGACAAACAAGAGAATGGACAGACAGCAGACAGACAAACAGACAGACAAACAAGGATGGACAGACGGCAGACAAACTAACAGACAGACAAACAAGAGGATGGACAGACGGCAGACAAACTAACAGACAGACAAACAAGAGGATGGACAGACGGCAGACAGACGAGCAGACAGACAAACAAACAAGAGGATAGACAATCGGCAGAAACACAAGCAGACAGACAAGAGGATAGACAGAAGACAGACAGAGAGACAGACAGATACACAGACAGACACCAGGATGGACAATTGGCAGAAAGACAGACAAGTAGAGGCAGAAAGAATGACAAGTAGACAGACAAACAAAAAAGAGGATAGACAGACGGCAGACAGACTAAGAGAAAGACAAGCCGACAGACAGACAAGTAGAGGCAGAAAGACAGACAAGTAGACAGACAGGCAAACAAGAGGATAGACAGACGGCAGACGGACAAGCAGACAGACAAGTAAAGAGGCAGACAGACAGACAAGCAGACAGACAAGTAGAGAGGCAGACAGACAGACAAGCAGACAGACAAGTAGAGAGGCAGACAGACAGACAAGCAGACAGACAAGTAGAGAGGCAGACAGACAGACAGACAGACAGACAGACACACACACACACACACACACACAAAACCTCAGTAGGGTAGATCTGCCTCTTTTCAATAACACCCAGCCTGGCAAATCGAGACCGAAGTCCAGTCCCAAATAGTAGCCTAGTTTTGATGCTTATGTAGCCCGGGGGATATTTCCATATTGGGATTGGGGATCTTTGTCTTTGCCACTCTAAGCAGAACAAAATTTTGGCCACATGTTTTGTACAGATTCTACTTGTTCAGTACCAACCTATCAGGCTTGAATGTAAACAGAGCTGCGTCTGGCAGACTTAGCGAGCTAAAACAAAGTGACTCTCCTTGCTTCTTAGTAGCGCTATAAGCAAATAAGAAAGCAGAACATGCTAAATATGTGCCTTCAACTGTGTGTCTGGTGTCTTCACAACGGGCTACTGTCGCTGATTGCGTTTAGCCTTTCGTGGGTAGAAGAATGACAGGCTCTCTGTCCAGGCACACTGGGGGTACAGACGGAGACTGCACTCATTGGCTAATGATCTGTTTGCCTGGGAGAGGAGACAGACTTAACTCCCAGAAGAGATGGAAGACAACAGGCCCTGTAAAAGCTGCAATCAATCCATTAGCCTCAGCTAACAGTAGGAAATAACACAATATTGGCTGTTATAATGTGTCTGTAGTTGCAATGCTTAAATAAAGGGTATCGCCACACAGCAGTAAAGTTGTCTGTGAATAACAGTGAACATTTTGGTCTAGGATGTCTAGCCTATTGTTGCCTTTACAAACACAAACACTCAAACACCAAGACACATACACACAGCCTGGTATGTGAACCACTGCTGTACTTCACTCACAAGATCTGTCATAAATTATCCAGAAGTCAGAGGAAAATGGTACCAGCTGGGTGTGTGTAATGTACTACTGTTAATGTATATTGTACTGTACTTCTGTTACTGTGCATTGTACTGTACTACTGTCAATTTTAGGGCCGGGTATCAGCACTGATCTCTCGATTCGATTCGATTTAGATTCACAAGGTCCCAATTCGATTTAATTTCAATTTAATTTTTATTTAGTTTGGATAGTGATAATTCCAATACCAATATTGCTTATAAAACAGATTATCTGAGAATGAAGGCTGTGAACGGCACATGGAACTCTGTGGCTAATATAACATGGTAGATTACTAAAGAAGATTAATGTAAAACATTGAGGACCAGGCCCAAAACATTACATTGAATTGATTTTTATTTAACAAAGATAAAAAAAATAGTTTATTTTTTACATTTCAAAATGTTAATAATTAAAAATAAAAAGTACCTAATTTATGAACTACTGTCTGCCGATTGTCCAACCTCATAACAAAGGCTCTGACATATAAATACTGCAAGTTGTTACTATGTAGTGTACTGTACTACTGTTACTGTGTAGTGTACTGTACTACTGTTACTATGTAGTGTATAGTCCTACTTTTACTATGTAATATACAGTACTGCTGTTACTATGTAGTGTACTGAACTACTGTTATGATGTTGTGTACTGAACTACTGTTACTATGTAGTGTACTGTACTACTGTTACTATGTTGTGAACTGTACTTCTGTTACTATGTGCTATGTACTGTACTACTGTTACTATTTAGTGTGCTGTAGTACTGTTACTATGTAGCATACTGTAGTACTGTACTGTATTCTGTATTGCACGGCCGAGGTTACAAGCACACTCAGGTTGTCATCAAGTCAAATAGCCATAATTCACAGTGAACCACTTTACTATGATATGCCAACATAACCCTGGCCTCTACACCACTCAATATAGCTTTAGTCTTTAGGAGCTTGGTTCTGACAGTCATAGTGTTAAGAGGTTGGGGTTGAAAGGGTGAGGCACCAAGCTTATAGCGTGTTTCCAGAAGCAGTGTAGTAGTCTGCTGTCTCTCATGTGCTGGTGTCAATCACTCTGCCAGAATTGGGCCTTTGAAGCAGTCTGCCTAATTAGTAGTGACCCTGAAGATCAGTCTGCACTAAGCCTAGAGAAAGCAGGCCATTAGTGAACTTTACCACAGACAGTCAGACAGACAGGAAGGCAGGCAGACAGGTAGACAGACAACAAGGAGAAATAGGGAGAAGGCAGTAGTAGTCATTGAAATGAGAGACATTTCCTGTATTCCTGTAAACCATCTTCCACTATGGTTTTCTCTTTTATTTAACTATGATGTAACAGCTGCTCCATCACAGAGAAACTCATTTATTAATCAATGTATCTTTCTCTACCTCCCTCCCTTCCCTCTTTCCCTCATTTCCTCCCTCCCTCCCTCCCTCTTTCCTATCTCTCTCTCTCTCTCTCTCTCTCCCTGTGCCACCTTCACTCTTAAAAATACACACAGCAGTTCTAGCTGATATTCCTACTAAGACTGCAGTATGAGTATGCTTTCACTTGAAAAAGAGACGAGAGAGAGAGAGTAGAGGAGGGAAAGATAGAGAAGAGATGGAGGATCTCTCAAACCACTTGACCCAGCAGATTACTTCTTTATGGAGCTTTCAAAGGAGCATTATGGTTTGCCTCACTTGCCCATAATGCACTAAAAATCCCACTCCAATCCTCCCTAAGTTGATTTTCTATGAGAATGGATAACATGCCAGTAATCCAAGGAGCCATTTCAGCAAATAAGATTCTAGGTAAGGTCATAGCTTCACTTAAAGACAGAGAGGGAACCTTGGCTTTGTGTCATGTTCTAGAGAATTTTAGGCATGTGAGATTTGTTTCACACATAGTTGGCCAGAGGAGCGCAGGAACAGGATTTGTGTGCTAAGCAACAGAACATCAGAGGGTATGTTCATATTTTGTTTCATTTTGCAAAGCCTCCATGTTAAATAGATTACGCTTGGTGTATAGTCGCGGTTGTCCTTGTCTGATAGAGACACTGGATGCCTTTCAGCAATGTTCCTTTTATCAGATACCTGTTACAAGGTGTCACATTTTTCTTCTTTTTAAAAAAACTACAACTCTGGTGGGGCCAGCGCAGTCTCTTAAGATCTGTGTCCCATACGCACGCAAATGCGTACTACCTACGTGTCAATACGTGAACGCGTAAGTCAACACATTTTTGACGCTGCTAGCATGGACCTGGTGGGGTGGACCTGAGTGAGACCCTTGACCCCAGCTTTTTACACATTTTCCCTCAACCCCAACCAAAACAATTTCACCCTCTTGTTTATGGTACATGTTGTGTTTGATGAATAGAACTTCCGTATTAAGGTTACTATAGCAGCGTACATCTACTGTGTTCTAAATCATTCATACTCACTAGGATATGTTTTAAGAATGACAAAAAAAATATTGTGCTTCTTAATAATTGTAAATAAATAATAATAAATAAATACGTTAAATAACATCATGGGTCTATATAATCAAGTGGACAAATTCCTAGTTTAGTCAGAATGACTAGAAAAAGTCCAGCAAACGGATTTAAATGTATTGAATTGGATGTCGGATGTACAGGTGAATTCCTAGTTGCGTCAGGATAACTACGAAAAGGTCCGGCAAACGGAATTAAGCGTATTGAATTGGGCATCGGATAACCGACACATTACCCACATGCCATTGCGTCACAATACGACATAGCTCTATGAGATCATACAGCAACCTACTCACATTGTACAAAACATCAGCATTTAGTGCACAGTTGCCTATATATAATCCGGCAGGCAAACGAAACAAGCACTTTTTTTGCGCTTGCCTGAAATTAGTACAGCCAATCAGAGAACACCACATACGGATGACCAACATAACTATTTTTTAATAGCATTTCTGTTGTATTCTACGACTGCCATTTTGTTAGGGAGGTCGTCTTGAAGTTCGTCATGAATGCTGGAACTTGTAGTATTTTATGAACAACTGATTCCTACTGAAAAATACAAATTAGCTTGTTCTAGATTACTATGTTTATCACAAAAATGTATTCTTGCTAATTCTTACATTAATTAGGTGAGCTATGGTGAAATTTCCCTTTATATTTAAGCAATAATTAAGGCATAAAGGGTTATGGTATATGAACATTAAAAAAAGCTTTTCTTAGGCACAAGGCATTGCTAACTGTCAGCTCTTAGCTGTGATATATTGGCCATACAACACAAACCCCTGTGATGCCTTATTGTTATTAAACACCAGTGCCATAAGAACAGTAAACCATTACATGATGTTTACCGTCTCATACACCAAGGCTTTCAACAATCTACGGTCCACAAAGGACGGCCTTCTTTTCTGATCATGTAAATGTGGTGAGGTTATGAGATCTGTCCAGAAAGTGTTAAAATGTTTCATCTAAACATGTATGCGTCCCAAAAAGGTCAAGCACTTCTAGACCCTGTGGAAAACAGAAGATAACTGGCCACCCATCAGAGGTTTAGACTCTACTAGGAACTTTTTCCTACCGATTCTGCATCAACTCTTGTTGTTACTTGCTCTCTGGGGTTTAGGACCTGGATAAGCACTTTGTGACAATTGCTGATTTAAAAAGGGTTTTATAAAATAAATACGCTTGATTGATGATTGAATTGAGGTTAACAGGGGCCGGCTCTACAAATGCCTTCAAAGGTGAACTTGAGAAAAGATCACTTTCAAGGATTTATTTTTCAATTAACAAAGTTAGATCCCAAGCTGTTGTTTCCAATGGGCGGCTAGGGAAGCCAAGTGGGCAGAACCTAGGGAAGATGGGTGGAGCCAGCATAAATGAGTGTCATCCTGTTGGGTAATATTGGTGTTTTTGTTTACCCTGTTTCTTTTGGAAAACACCTACACACCTATTCTGTGAGGTTTGTGTGTACTGTAACAACATTTTCTCCGTACTCCTTACAAATAATTACAATCACAATTTTTTTATTTAGCAAAGGTAGAAGTTAACTGGTATAACGTTGGTCCAGTTCTATCTCACTCCATAGGCTTCCACTCCCTGTGGGCTATCTGGCTACTTGACCATGTATGGAATTAGTCTTTCCTATACAGAGCATGAAGGCACAGCCTAACACATTTAACAGTGTTTCCCATGATATCACTCAAAAATTAGAAATACCTTAACTAGTATTCTGTTACTCATTTGTGTGTGTGTGTGTGTGTGTGTGTGTGTGTGTGTGTGTGTGTGTGTGTGTGTGTGTGTGTGTGTGTGTGAAAGAGAATGTGTTAGCATGCGCGGAAATTAGTGTATGTGTGTGCTGAAACTTTTGTGTGTATTTGTGTGTGTGTTGATGGATCCGCTGTGTGTGTACAAATTAGTGTGTGTGTGTGTGTGTGTGTGTGTGTGTGTATGTGTGTGTAAGAGCCTGTTGATGCAGACCAGTACTGACAGGAGGCAGGCAGCCAGTGAGCCTCGTCACAGAAGCCTGCCAGGTCCTTTTTTACAAAACAAGCTGCTCACGCTCCCTTCTTTAACTCCCTCTCTCTCTTCCTCTTTCCTCTCCCCCTCTACCTCTTTCTTCCTCTTCCTGTCTTTCTTTCTCTGTCTCTCTCTCTCTTTCCCTTTCCTCTTTTGTTTTTCACTCAGCAAGTTGGGTACTCTCTTGACATGGTTGACAGGTGATCTGTCAGTGGTCTGCCACTTTTCACTAACCCATCTGCAATATGATTAATTGTTCTTTAACAGAGCTTTAGCCATCTACAGCCACATGCTAGAACACAACAGTTAGAACACAACTACAATCCTTACTGACAGGATGAAAATAATCATGGACCTTTAGGAACATAACAACCTGGCCAGAGAGTCTGAAAAAAATGTCTACTCCCAGGTCATCAGATTGGAAAATCAACTACACGTCTTGCAGTCTGAAAAGAACCATAGAAATAGGTTACACACTTGCACACTAAACATACTCAGATCAATCAGTAATGCTCTCCAGGAACCATTAAACTCAAAGACTCCCACTTGGATTATTGATCTGACTGTATTTATATGTAATTCAAATGTTTTACATTGGTTATTAAATTTAAATCAATACAATCAGTCAAATAAGGCCTGAAAAAGAATACTGGTACAGTATAACCCATACTGACAACACAGGTGTAACAACGCTAACATCATACTTATAAGCCATGTTAACAACACAGGTATAACCTTATTAACACCACATCTATAACCCATGCTAACAACACAGGTATGACCTTAATAACATCACACCTAAAACCCATGCTAACAACACAGGTATAACCTTAATAACATCACACCTACCACCCATGGTAACAACACAGGTATAACCTTAATAACATCACACCTATCACCCATGGCAACAACACAAGCGTAACCTTAATAACATCCCTGCTATCACCCATGGAAACAACACAAGCATAACCTTAATAACATCACTCCTACCATCCATGCTAAAGACAGGAAAAACCGTAATAACATCACACCTATAACCTATGCTAACAACACAGTTATAACCTTAATAACATCACATGTATTACCCATGCTAACAAAACAGTTATAACCTTAATAACTTCACACCTACAACCCATGCTAACAATACAGGTATAACCTTAATAACATCACACATATTACCCATGCTAACAACACAGGCATAATCTTAATAACATCACACCTACAACTCATGAAGACCACACAGGTAAAACCTTAATAATACCACACCAATGACCCATGCTAACAACATATGTATAACCTTAATACCATCACACCTATAACCTATGCTAACAACACAGTTATAACCCTAATAACATCACACCTACAACCCATGCTAACAACAAAGTTATAACCTAATAACATCACACCTATCACCCATGGTAACAACACAAGCATAACCTTAATAACATCACTCCTATCACCCATGGGAAAAACACAGGAAAAGCCTTAATAACACCACACCAATTACCCATGCTAACAACACATGTATAACCTTAATAACATCACACCTATAACCAATGCTAACAACACAGTTATAACCTTAATAACATCAAACCTATAACCCATGGTAACAACACAGGTATAACCTTAATAACATCACACCTATCACCCATGTTAACAACACAAGCGTAACCTTAATAACATCACTCCTATTACCCATGGAAACAACACAAGCATAACCTTAATAACATCACTCCTACCACCCATGCTAACACAGGAAAAACCGTAATAACATCACACCTACAACCCACGCTAACAACACAGTTATAACCTTAATAACATCCCACGTATAACCCATGCTAACAACACAGTTATAACCTTAATAACATCACACCTACAACCCATGCTAACAAAACAGGCGTAACCTAATAACATCACACCTATCACCCATGGTAACAACTAAAGAATAACCTTGCTAACATCACTCCTATCACCCATGCTAACAGCACAGGAAAAACCTTAATAACATCACACCAATAACCCATGCTAACAACACAGTTATAAACACAATAACATCACACCTATAACAACACAGGCATAACCTTAATAACATCACACCTACAACCCATGCTAACAGTACAGGTAAAACCTTAATAACACCACACCAATGACCCACGCTAACAACACAGGTTTAACCTTAACATCACACCTATAACCCATGCTAACATCATATTTATAATCCTAATAACATCACACCAACAACCCATGCTAACAACACAGTTATAACCTTAATAACATCACACCTATAACCCATGCTAACAATACAGGCATACCTTTAATAACATCACACCTATTACCCATGCTAACAACACAGTTATAACCTTAATAACATCACACCATTAACTCACGCTAACAAAACAGGTATAACCTTAATAACATCACACATATTACCCATGTTAACAACACAGGCATAACCTTAATAACATCACACCTACAACTCATGCTAACAACACAGGTAAAACCTTAATAACACCACACCAATGACCCATGCTAACAACACAGGTACAAACATAATAACCTCACACCATTAACCCATGCTAACCACACAGGTATAACCTTAATAACATCACACTTATTACCCAGGCTAACAACACAGGTATAACCTTAATAACATCACACCACTAACCCACGCTAAAAACACGGGTATAACCTTAATAACATCACACATATTACCCATGTTAACAACACAGGGATAACCTTAATAACATCACACATATAACCCAGGCTAACAACACAGTTATAACCTTAATAACATCACACCTATAACCCATGCTAACAACACAGGTATAAACTTAATAATATCAAAAACTATAACCGTGTTAACAACACAGGTGAATATCTGCGTGTGAGTGTGTGTGTCAGAGCTCTGTTCCTACTGTACACTTCTTTAACCTGCCTGAGCGTAGCTAACACCAGGGATTACACCAACACCCCAGGATTTGTTCTACATATTGATCCCATGTATTGACTGTGGACTCGACACAGGTCCTCAATGTAGCAACAAGAGCAGTGGGAGTGGAAAACACTGGTTAGCTGGAAGAAGTGTTCTTGAGGGGTAAATGAGAAGTCTCACTCTCACACACACACACACACACACACACACACACACACACACAGGAACTGGCACACTCAACATCCACGTACACACACATACAGCACATCACATTTCTGTACCACAGGAATTAGTAATGCATCCAATATTCAAAAAAGCAGAGATCATTGTTTGTAATCCTGAATGAGTACGCATATTCCCACTCCATCATTGGGTCAATTTCACTAGAGAGTTAGTCCTCTGACATGTTAGACGGATGTTGTATTGTACACATTTTTGTCTCCCAAAAATATATGCCTATATTTTATGGTGGCAGACAGTTTTTTTAACTGATTTGTTTGTCAGTTCTAGCAGTATTTTTTAGTATCTTTCAGTAATCTATTTAGTAAACAGTGATTGAATTATATTATTAGCCTGCATTATGACGATCCAATCCAATTTACTAATCACATTTGAAATAGTACGCTGTCTAACTTTAATGCGATGAAGATGCATGGAATCAATAAGGCTTTTATACAGGTGATTTGTTTTATGGTGAATATTAACTTCCCCAAAATGGAGACACACGCGCCGTCTTATTAAGAGTACAGTTTTCAAGACCTCTCGCCTCTCTTCTGTGTTTTATTCAAGGTAGCAGATATACTAAGGCTACTGTTCACTAAAGTGAAATCCCTCTTTATGTACAATTGTATAATAATTGTACACCTCTCGCCTCTCTTCTGTGTTTTATTCAAGGTAGCAGATATACTAAGACTACTGTTCACTAAAGTGAAATCCCTCTTTATGTACAATTGTATAATTTCTTAATACAAAGAGACTACCGCCAGGGTTCTATAGACAGGGGACATCCCTACCCATTCTTATATAACAAAAGAAGACACCCTTGCTCTGACCCATCTATGTAGGGTAAATCAAAATAAAATCCTCTTAGGGCAATGTATACCTGGGCAACTCTGATGTGTTAAGAAAGGCCCACCGTATGTAGTGTACTAGCTGAGAGAGCGATCATAAAGGGGGTAAAGAAGTCAGTAGAAGGCAGAGATGTGTGATACTGTAGATGCATAGATTAAAAACAGATACAGGACAACGTAATAGTCTGTGAAGTTTACATCGGTAATAACAACATGGCGACACTCAACTCCTCGTCTACATTCAGTGGGTGGGTTTTATGCACTAATCAAGACCTCAATATTTAGAATGACGTTTCAAGCATTCCATTGAATGATAGGTCACCACTGGAACTTCTTACGACAGACGAAAAACGCGAGCCAATCCCGAAGAGATTGGGGTGTTCCTTATGCATATCATTGGTCCCACATGGGACATTAGTTTTGCATCTGTGTGTATGGAGTTCAATGCACACTACATGTAGCCTTTGATCCCAGCAGCTGTTAGCTTTTTTTCTATGACAACACTTGACAAAAAGACTGATGGTACAGTTTGGAAAATGCAATTGAATCTTGATGACCTCATTTTTCTTCCCATTATTATACATGTTCCCGAAATACAAGTAGCAGGATGCAACTGTTCCAATGTGGTTTTATACGACATTTTTAAAGAGACCTGAAAAGGGAGCAACTAGCATGAGGTTGTAATAGGATTGTGCCTTTTGTTAATGACACAACGTTTATTTGAAAACCAAAAGAACAGATGATGAATCCTGCTTTCAATTACATTTGAGTGTTCATAAAATAAACGCCATAAAATACTAATGATAAAGATTTAAGGCTGAGATTTTAGCTAATCTGCTTTAAACATCACATATGCCATTTAATACCTTGTTATATGCAAAGTGTTTGTATATTGGTGGAACGCTTGTGACGGTTGCGCTGTGTGGCGCTGCGAATCCCTCTGTGGCACTCCACCTCGCCGGTGTACTAACTGCCGACTAGAGACGATGGCAAACACGCCCCTCACATTCACACACACCTGTGTCTTGTTAGTAATAATGTTGTCTATTCGAGTTCCTGGTTTTCACCCACACCTCATGGGTTATTGTATCTGCTTCCTTTGAGACTGTGTGGTGTGTTGGCCAAATTACAAGACAAGTTAAACAGTTACTTCTCTGTGTTGTTGCTTTTTGTTTTTTGCCTCTCCTTTAAGCACTCGCTACCCTGGCACCTCAGAACGCTGAGTTGCTTAACGGCTCTTGGTGGCCACCATGACTTCTGGAAACTCTTTTTGAGGACCGCTTGTTCTAGACAGATTGACAATTGTGCTATATTCTCTCCATTGCTTAACAATGGACTTCACTGTGCTCCAGGGGTATCCATTGCCCTGGAAGTGTTCTAATAACCTACTCCTGATTGGTGATTTGAAGAACATTATTCCAGATTTGCTTTCCTTCGTTGTCACAATGTAGTTTTTGTTAGGAACTGAACTAACCAACTGTGGGACCTCCCAGAGACAAGCGTATTTAACCTGAAATCATGTGAAACACCTTGATTACACACAGATGGACTCCATTCAACTAATTGCATGACTTCTAAAGACCTTCTGTACAACAGCTCATTCAGGCGTGTCACAGCAATGGGGGTGAATGAGCTGCTTATACAGTTCCTTTGACATTATGAACTTCTTGTGTTGATCAGTGGCAAAAACAAATTAAATGTTTTTGCAAAAACACAAAATGTGTTAAAGTCTAAGGGGGTTGAATGCTTTTGAGAGGTGCAGTAGATTGCCAAGCATGCTGTTATCTAGTTAGCTGCTAACGCTATACCTAGTAAGCTATCTACCAGTCTCTGTCTGGCCTATCATATGTACAGAAATTTGCTTGCGTGGTTATAATAATAAACCACAGACAGGACAGTCTATAGGGTATTCCAAACCACACATCGTTAAAAGTAAGCTAGATGGCCAAGCTAGGTAAACGTTATCTTGCTAGTGGCAAAGGCTATCTAGAGTTGTAAATACATTGCTTCGGCTATTCCCCTTGTCCACCACATAGGACTGAAACTACACATCTCCTTTAAGTAAAACATCCTGGATTTCAAACAATGACGTACAGTGTGTACATTAAATAATGTGCTGTGCACAACAGACATTGGACTTTCCCTCCATTCCTGTGTTCATTTGATCCGAAAGAGTAGCATATGTCGACTGAATCAAGCATTAATCAAGCATTAAGGCAGATAAAAGCACTAATCCAGACATATTTAGGATGTCCTACTGTCCAGGCCAAGTCCCTTTTTGAGCACTACCAGGACCACATTGATATGAAATTAATTGGTAGTTGGAAAATGGTTTGGGGGCTTTACAACAAGCAGGGGGTGTTGAACCCGACTGATAGCTGCTGTGTACGGTACAGTATATCAAGTTTTACCATCAAATGCAAATGTTTTTACATCATTGGAGTCAGGGGCGCAGGTTTCATTATACATGAGTGGGACATGCCCCACCCCACACTTTTTGAAAATGGCACCCCCCCCCCAACACACACACACACACTTTTTATCAACACAACTCTTATAATTATTATTTTTATTATTATCTTATTATTAAGAAAAGCTCAAACTCTTTAGAACGGTACAGTAAGTACGGTAAGCAATTGCGTAATTCCAATCAGACTGGCTTTAGGACCACACGCAGGCACTTTGCTTTGAGGTACAATAGTTGCTCGATAGGTCTGGTTACCGTAGTAGAGTAGAGGCTACCGTTGCAACTAGCAACTGTGATCTCTGGCTCATAAAAGTTTGGTGACCTAGCTGACATTACCTCTAGCTAATTACATCCCGTAACGTATGAATGAGGCAGATATTTATCTTATCAGTGTTTTTCTGAAACCGGTAAGGTGTAGTTAGGTTAACGTTATGAATGGTAGTTGCAAAATATATATTAGCTTGCTAGCTAACAGTCTACATTACACTAGGTTCTCCTCACTCAAAGCTAGCACCGTATGACACCAGCCAAGAAAAGACTGAAGTTAGACAAACTGGCGTTTTATTATGCAAAGACAGAGTGGTACAGCTAGCTAGCTATGAGACATTAGAATATATAGCTAAAGAACTAGCTTAATATTTGATTAAAAAGTTGGCTAAAAAAAAAAGTTGGCTAACGTTGTACTAACCTACATAAATAGCTGCATTTGACATTTCAACCTAATGTGGGTTTTATAGATCAAACATTGCCATCAGGTTCTGCAGGCGTCAATGTAGATCAAGTTGTTCATGTCATATTATGTCCTAGCAGCATCAGACAGCCAGAGAGAAAAGGTCAACCATGGAGCTGAGGTGAAATGTTGTCTTTAAAGGTGGATAACTTAAATAAAATTAGTTATGTGTAGCCCATATCTTGAATGTTCATATTTATTAGCAGAACCAGAAGGATGTTGAGTCAACCAGTGTAGTCATGCAAGACTGGTGGAACTTGGGAGGTGAGGTGAAATTCAAGTACAGTAAAGGCAAAATGTACATGTAGATCACATATCAGCCACACATTCAAATACAGAGGACTGTTGTAGCTCTTCACTAAGAGCACTCATCATAGACAATATGTTAACTAAGTAATATTAAATGAAATGACTAAAGGCTGTATTTTTTGTTTTTGTTGTAGCAGAATCAATGTGATGTGTCCATCAGTGCACATTCAGCATATGGCCAACAGTATGTGGACACCTGACCATCACACCTATATGAGCTTGTTGGCCATCACATTCCAAAACCATGGGCATTTGTAAAAACATTTGTCCCCACTGGCGTAGCTATTGGGGGTGCAGCTACACCAGGGCCTGCAGTGGGTGGGACTTGACTTCTATAGAAATGTTTTTGTAATTTTATTTTTTTATTGTGTGTTTCTGCGTAGTGATGGCCATTCGAGGCTTCATTACAGTTCTTCTAGCAGCAGGATATTATGCGAGCAGCGCTAACTCAGATTTTATTTTTCAAAATAAAAGCCATCATTAAAATATATAAGGCAATATAGTTAACAATCTAGTCTGTACATTTTATGTTTAATGTCTGTTCCAATGTTATTCTTGACTGTTCTTTTTTCACAGATTAGATTGTTAACTATATTGCCTTATAAATTTCAATGATGGCTTTTATTGTGATAAAGAAAATCTGAGTGCTGCTAGCATAACATCCTGCTGCTAAAATAACTATTTCTATGTGGTTATCACAGTCAAACCTCAGGATCGGCTTTCCATGCGTATATACCGCTTCACAATTTTTTATCAATTTTTCATGTAAGGACAGCTTGCACCCTGGCCCGGCGTCACCATGCTACGCCAGTGTTTGTCCCCCTCACATTTGAAATCAAACCTACGCCCCTGATTGGAGTTACTGTAAAGCCGAATCTTTTGAGCAAATAATAATCTTTGTAACCATTTGAAAAGTGAACTTAACCCTAACATTATCCATTCTAGGGAAAGCTAGGTATATTCATGATAATGGTAATGAAATAACCAAAAATACTTTTGATGTTATGCATGATAAATGGAGAATAATGTTAATACTGTTCTTCACCCCAGACAGAGACAAACACACAAGGTCACTTACTTTCCAATGACTCACTCATGCTACTAACAGTCACAGGAAATGCTAACTGTTCATTTCCTGATGTAACATTGATTACAGAGCCAGAAATCTGACTCACATCACTCTCATTGCCACTGTCACATTAATGAGAGAGAGAGATAGAAAGATAGAGGTATAGAGGGTAGCGAGAGAGAAAAGGAACAAGCAAGAATAAAAGGAAAGAATTAGGATGGACTTTATGAATGTGACATACTTTACAGGTTAGACACAACAGACAAGAATAAAAGGAAAGAATTAGGATTGACTTTATGAATGGGACATACTTTACAGGCTAGACACAAAAGACAAGAATAAAAGGAAAGAATTAGGATTGACTTTATGAATGTGACATACTTTACTGGCTAGACACAACAGACGCCGCAGAGCATAGTGTTAGAGTGACACCAAGTTAAGTGATCCAGCCACCCAAACTGAGACAAATTGCTGGGCTGTCTGCTTTTAGTGGCTCTCCAGCATCCACAAGGAGAGTATGAAGAGAGAGAAAGAGAGATAGATAGATGGGACGGGATAACGAGAGTGTACTGGGCACACGCTTTCGGGGCCATGCGAGGTCATTTGAAAGTCGAATAGGCGATGTCTCCAAATTGCATTGTGGCTCAACAAGAACACTAAAATGTTATTTAACAGGAAACGGACTAACCAATCAGAGCTTGGTCAATACTAGCCAATCCGTTGTCCGCTGTCATTTTATTTTCTTCAGGCACTCAAAGAATCTGCCACAAAACTATAACAAAAAAATTCACTTTTGCAGGAATGCTTCTCAGTCATGTGGGATAAGTGGACATTGGGAATGTGACCATGCTTTATGGGCAAGTTACATCTCAATACCTACCCACACATCTCTGGTACTATAAAAGCACAGATTATATCTGGTCTTACCTTCACTAGACGATCCAGACAGGTCGATGATGACGTATACCCTTCCCTCAGGCTCCAAGTCAATCTGAGAGAAAAGAAGAAAACAGAAACATGTTTGTATAGCACCAGAGTGACAGCTTTGAGTGGTAAGGTACTGTATGACACAATGAACAGCAAGATCTCCTGGCCCCATGTTGTTATGTGACGTTTGTGTCAAGCATCTAGTGAAGGTGAAACATTTCTATAATGAAGTACATGTCTATATTAGAAATGATGGATGAGAAGATGAACAAGAATGACAAGATGCTGTGAAGAAACACATAACCCCTGTACATTAGGGTTAGGTAGTGAGGATAGGTTTAGGTGTTGAGGTTAGGGTTAGGTAATTGTTAAGTGTCAGGAAAGTGAAAAAAGATCAAACGTAAATTAAATAAATAATTAGTTACATGCATTCCTATTCACTCTCAACATTTGGAGTGAATGTCAGTGACTTAACCCGAGTCTATTTCAATGTAACAACCGTCACTCTCGCCCTTAATGGCTGGTTTTCAAGTCATTCATCTGCTGTGATCCCACTGGCATGAAACCATTTAAAAAAATCTATGGTATACAGTAGCTGTGTATCTCTCTCCCCCCCACCACCCCCTCACACACACACACACACACACACACAACACACAATAAGTCATCTGCAGCCCTCTCTGTGAAGGGTATTGATTTGAGCAGAAGAGGAAAGAGAGGCTGCTGCAATAATGGCCCCTCTCAGGAGCTAATGAAAACTTAATGGCTGCTGTATCAAAACACGACCAGATGAGGACATGTATGGGAGTTCAGTTGCCTGGCTTAACACAGTCCTGCCCACGTGCGAGTGTAAGCATATGTGTGTTACCTGTGTGTGCGTATGTATGTGTGTTAATATTAGAGCAGGATCTGTTCTGAGTTACACTGCAGCTTTACGTATGACCAGCGAATACGGTTGGTAGGCTATACATCCACTCATCCACGGCCCTGTCTAAAGCGTACCCCCCCCCCCCCCCCCCCCCCCCCCCCCCCCCCCCCCCCCCCCCCCCCCCCCCCCCCCCGCCCCCCCCCCCCCCCCCCCCGCCC
>JACXGI010009800.1:0-29336 GCA_016801175.1 Esox masquinongy | reverse complement strand
TCTGTACTTTCTCATCCAGAACTGCTTCCACTTTAAAAGTTTTATCCTTAGCCACGATTATTTTCAGTAATTCCTGTTCATAAAAGGTCCCAACTATCACATCACCATCGTAATCTTTTATTCTATATACAGGAGGTACCCGTGGAATGCATTCTGTTATTGTAAAATATTCATCTGTGTACCCTTTTTCATAGCCTTTTGTAAATGCTTCTCTTGAGAGTCTCACAGTATCCCCAACCCGGAACTTGTAACATTGATTAGCATTTCTCATTATTGTTGTACCATACAGGTTCTTGAGAACTAGTCTAACGTTTTCTTCACAAACGTCAGCAGGCTTCATCTTAATAGACCGATGGTAGCTATGGTTGTATCCATGAACTAAACCTTGAATAACCTCAACATAGCGATGAGTGTTGGTAGCTGTGAGATACCTCCACATTCATGATTTAATGGTTTTATTAAATCTCTCAACGATACTCGCTTTGACATCATTTCCTGTAGCAAAATGTTTTATATTGTACTTCTTCATTAACATATCAAAATGTAAATTAAAAAACTCCTTCCCCTTGTCCGTTTGGACTTTTTGTGGTGTTCTTCCTTCTTTTAATGTCTTCAAATGCTCGCTTTACCTCGCTAGTGCTTTTATTTTTCAGCACACTAATCCATGCGCATTTGCTTAATACATCTATGTATGTTAACATAAATTTCATCGTTTTCCGCACTATAAGCACTCATGTCAACCAAATCCAGCTAAAATTGTGAATTTATATCATGAACAATAACTCTATTTCTTTGAAAATGTATAGCCACAGGCCTGTGTAGCGTGTATGTATCCTGGGCGAGTAGCCAGTCATCAGCCACGGCAATTTTGAGGATCTCCCCGGTTTTCTCCATGTACGCTCTTTTCAAACCCTCTCTACCCACATAAACACCAGGGTTTGCGGGGTCGTAGTAAATACTTTTCATAACCTGTTCAAACAATCGTAGAGCATTCGGGCAATAATGAGAAGTAATACATATTTAACATTGTTTTATTTGAGTTTTCGAAATTACACATCATCCAAGAAATTCAGAAAAGCTACACAAACATTCAGATTTCTGCTGGTTATAAAATCTTTAAACATTTTAGAAATACAATCTACATCCACAGCATCATTACTCAGCAATTTTATCACACAAACATCTGTTACACACGTAAACAAACATAACAGATGCCCAATTTTAAAGTCATTGTTGTCAACATTTGAAAATGTTAGAAGTTTATACATGAAGTTGTTTAGAGCCGTTGATTCAGCACCGTTTGACAACAATTGCCGCCAATCATCAGGTGTGTTCCTGACCGTTTCCATATGCTTGTTCAGATTATTAAAACATTTTATACTGACATGGTCTTGGTTATTAAAAGATCTACAACCATCAACAATGCTCTTCATAGCTTTGTGCATCAACTGTTTAATCGCTAAACCCACATAGGATTTGTTTATATACATGTAAACACGACAGCTGAAGTTACCCATCCTTAGACAGCAGACTCTTTGCTTTCGTCGCACCAAGACGCCACTGCGTCGCATACTACATCCTCATTAAATTTATCCATGTATTCATCCCTGTTCTCACTCAGTCTCTGTGTGATGTTCGGCTCCAACTTGAGGTCATGCAGAAAGTTCTCAGCGGCCACGTGAACATCGGTAAGCGGTGCATGAAACCCTGATGCGTTCAAAGCCTTGACCAACACATGATTCAGTCGCGGTGTTAAAACTGTCTCCACGATGTCATCATAATGGGTCTCAAAAAAATAATCAGGAGGATCGAGACAAGAATGTCTTCTCTGGCTCGGGTGGTCCACTTCACAACCGATGCATACTTTGTGGAGAATAGCCCCAACAATGTTTTCCAGAATCATGCCCAATGTTACTTTGATGATCTTTAAAACTTTTGGTGCAAGGTGTTTGTCCATTTTGTTTAACTCTTGTTAGCATTTGAAAGGTATGACAGATTAAGAGGACTTAGCTGATCACCAATCCGGTCAATCCAATGGTAGTTTCTTGTTGGGTATGCCGGTGGAATCGAGCTGTCGGGGTCAGGGGTTCCGTAGAAGGCCTCAGCATTGTCATCCCAGGCGTCACACAGCCAGTCCTCAGCCTTGGGTTCTTCAATATCCGCTTGGTTGTAATCTTGAGACATGTTTCGTAAATTTTTCCGACTGCTTGATAGTCACAGGCGGTATGTCTGTTTTTATGCTGTGTTGAGGACGGCGTTATCTTAAGGCGGGGCTTCAGGGTCTTACGTCAGTCGAACCGTCCGCAGTCGCAGTCACAATCTAACCCGCTGACATTTTCCGGAAATAGTTCCAATCTAACAGACTCATACTGCTTCATTCCCTTGACAACTTTAAACAGTACATCTACCGTATTATGGGTGCCCTGTTTTTGCCCCAAATAAATCACTTTTCAAAAGGTGCTCCATAAATTGGTGTTAAAAACCACTTGATCAGTCACACCAGCCTTAAACTCTTGGCCTTCGGGTAATTCATAAAATGCTACCTCCGGTATCTCTGGGTTGAAAATATATCCACCGATACGACCGTTGTCCAACTTCGATTCCCTTGCCAACATATCCTGGTGCAGATGATGTATTTGTGTTAAGCTCCGCATCGGTTTCTTCGGTGCTGCCATGTTGAATGCATCTCTGCTGTTCATTTGTAATTTCTTACCAAATCGCAGCGGTTAAGTTGTTAGCTTTCAACGGTGTTTCATCCAAAACATTGATCGCCGCACAATCCGACATGTTTTGTATTGTGTAGGTAAGTTTACTCAGACAATACTGAATGGCCATCACAGGGGTCTGCGTGGTTTAAATACACAGACCACGCCAATCATCCCATAAAACATGAAAGGTTAACACCCACTGGTTGTAGGACATCTGTTGTACCACTTGTCAGAAGATAAAACCCCTGGGGGTTTATAGAATATATATGCTGCTACCTGGCACCCCTTTTGTTGAACACCAAACATCTTGCCGCTGATATAACACTTATTTATTGCCTGGGAATTTAACATTCCAGAACACTAAGACCCATTTGTTAAACATCAAACATAGCCCACCTGTCATAACACTCGTCTGGGGTGCTTATCAGTCATTGTAAAACATCAAACATGGACACATCAATGCAATCATAAATCACAAAGTCACCGGACATGCATACGTCATTCCGGAAGTCCCGCCCTAACACACGTCATACAGGAAGTCCATACGTCACACCGGAAGTCCCGCCCAGCAAACCGGATGTCCCGGCCACCTGTCAAATCAATCTGGAAGCCCCGCCCACTAGGGTTATAAATCACCATTCTGACACAATATACCCTACATTTACTACTCACAATTAGCAAAATGCAGAGGTATTTTTAACCTAACAGATAAATAATCTGTAATTGAAGTAAATCCATAAATCTCCCATGAACCAAAGAAATGGTGGAATAGCTCAAAGAAACAATATCAGGTTTTTCCAATAGGTTTCAAGGTTATTAAGCTGCATTTACAATTTCACATCTAGTCTTTTTGCTTACTGTCCTATAGTGTCCTCATTGCAGACTGATTCAAGTGATACTGGCCATTTACTCACCAACCAGAGACCAGAGGGTAAAGATTTAACACAACAGATTGAAGAACAACATGTTGAAGACAATTGGGATGTTGACCAGTGGGGCCAGTCAAACTCAACCTTTGAAGAGGAGTTCAATGACTTGGAGGACTCAGCCTATGATGATGGTTTAAATTGGGCTGAGGGTTTAGGAAGTACCTCAGACACAGATGAAACTCCCTCAACATATAAGGATAATTCTAGCACAAATGCAGACAAACCACTGTATGATAGTGCCCCGACAACTGTGGCAGAATGCCTTGTTATTATAATGTCATATATAAATCGTCACAGATTGAGTGGGAAGGCAGTCATTGACTTACTAAATCTGATTTCATTACTTTGTCCTGAGCTGAACACAGATTGTTTAAGCAGCATACACAAATTCAAAAACTTTTTTTCCAACTCTACTCCATTACCTTATGTAATGCACAAATATTGCAGTCGTTGTTTAGTAGCAGTTGAGAAAAAAGACAGCGTATGCTAATATTGTGATGTCAGTGTGCTGGAAGAGCAAGCCACTTCCTCTTATAGATGTCTCTATCGAAGCTCAGTTGCAGAAGCTCTTTTCAAAAAAGGGTTTCAATGAAGAACTTAATTTTAGATTCTGCAGGCTGAAAAAAGAGACAGACAACATTGAGGATATATATGATGGAGATGTGTACAAAAACATACAACTGATGACGGGCCATTAAGTGATCCTAGAAATATAAAATGGCCACAATTTTCATTGTGGCCATTTTACTGCATTAATAAGGAGTTGAGCTTCAGTGAACGGACTAAACAGGAAAATATGATTTTAGCAGGACTTGGGTTTGGGGACTCAAAACCCTCCATGTTAACATTTTTGAAGCCATTGAGTCAAACACTGCAAAGGCTTGAAGAGCATGGTGTTGTTGTCCAGTATGCAGGAACCACAGAATCGTTTCAGTGCAAAGTTTTGACAATTGCTGGAACATGTGACTTGCCTGCAAAGGCTTTAGTCTCCAATACTGTGCAGTGTAATGGTCAGTTTGGATGCCTTAAATGTGAACAGCCTGGGATGACATTTAAAACTGGAGTTAGAGGACATATCTTCTCATTTCAGCAGGAAAATCCAAAAGGCCCACAGCGCACACACGAGAGGTTGGTTGACGACGCAAGATCAGCCTATGAGACTCAAAGCACTGAGCGTGTTGTTAAGGGTCCTACTTGGATCAGCAAGCTTAAGAGTTTTGACCTCATCCGTGGTAATGGCATTGACTATATGCACTCTGTCCTGCTGGGAGTTATGCGCTTACTAATGTTTTTTTGGTTCTCTACTGAATTTTCTCGTCAGCCTTTTAGCATGGCCAAAGAGGCAAGTGAGATTGACAAACGCTTACAAGATATCCAGCCACCATCTTCTCTGACACGTTGTCCCCGCTCAGTTACATCTCACAGAATGTTTTTCAAAGTATCAGAGTATCGTTCTATCCTGCTATTTTTTGGTCCAGTTGTATTCCGAGGAATTCTTGGTGCCCTATATTACAATCACTTTCTCCTATTCAGCGAAGCTGTGTTCATACTCTGGATGGAGTCTGTATCTTTTAAACAGATAGACCACGCGGAAAAACTCCTGTGGAATTTTTGTTCCCAGATTGGTGATCTTTATGGTGAGATATATCAAACGGCTAACATGCACTTACTTGTTCACTTGGCCGACAGTGTCCGTGCCCTTGGGTCACTGTGGACTCACTTATGTTTCCATTTTGAGGACAAAAATAACTACTTGCTAAGGCTTATACATGGCACTCAAAATATACCTATGCAGACTGTAAATGCAGTTGGTCTTGTACAGTCTCTACCAATCATTGCACAGACAGTAAAACTGAACAGTATTGTTGCAGTGTTCTATACCAGGATTTCCAATGATAACAGTTTTTCTCAAGAAAACAGTTTCTCACTGACTCAAGCTAATGCCTTAAATCCATTTCAACTTCATGACACTAATTTTACTGGCCTGCAGGAGTATGTGGGTCACCCCATTCAGAAAAGTACAGTAAGATCTTTTAGAGGGGCACAAGTTGGTAGAATGCAGCTGTCATCGAGACATTACAAGAAAGACAAGAGTAGAAACAACTTCACAGTTGTGTAAAGCCATGGTACTCAGATAGAGTATGGCCAGGTGGAGTTCTTTTTTACCTATGAAGCATCCAGCAACTCTGATGTTGTAGCTCTTGTGAGTGAATTTGAGAGTGCGGAAATCTTTCTGTTGTAAGACAATGTGACAAATGGCACATGTTTCCACATTGTTCCCCTTCTAGAAACCCCTGCAAGGATGGTTGTAGTTGCACTGCATAATTTTATTGGCAAAGTAGTTTTTTTTAGATCTGTCCCTGGCCTTGTTTTTGTGGGACATTTTCCCAATACGCTTGAAAGAGATTAGAACTAAAAAGAGGGGACGCTAGAAATAAGATGTTAGAGCCTTGTAGAATAACATGATTTCAGACATGTTTGTTAGTATTCAGTTGGTAAATGACTGAAGTATGTATTTTTGCATGAATTAAGTGATTTACAGTATATTATTGATGAGAAACACTTATATAATAGCATTGAAATCTGAATAAATGCAATCTAAGATTTTAGCTCCGGGGTCACAAAAATGTGTGTACTATAAAATTTATTTTTTACAATATAAGTCTTGTTATAGAAGATGAAGTGAGATTTTTGCCGGAACACGTAAGCGGAGCCGGCCCAGAAGAAAGTCTCTGACTGACTGACTGACTGAGTGAGTGACTGACTGACTGATTACCCCTTGTTAAATAGCGTAGTGGTTAGAGATGCAGACTATAAAACAACAGGTCCTGTGTTCGACACCTGTCACATTTAAAACAAATTATGTATTAGGATTTGTTCAGGACAAGTGAAGTCACATTTAAAAACAACCAATGCTGTACAAAGTTATGTAATCAATCAAAACATAAGACACAAAATAAATAGAAACAAGAAACAAACAAAGACAAAACCTTTGCTGGCTACAACCTTCAGTAGCTACATTATACAGTATCACACAAAAGTGAGTACACCCCTCACATTTTTGGAAATATTTGATTATATCTTTTCATGTGACAACACTGAAGAAATGACACTTTGCTACAGTGTAAAGTAGTGAGTGTACAGCTTGTAGAACAGTGTAAATTTGCTGTCCTCTCAAAATAACTCAACACATAGCCATTAATGTCTAAACCGCTGGCAACAAAAGTGAGTACACCCCTAAGTGAAAATGTCCAAATTGGGCCCAGTTAGCCATTTTCCCTCCCCGGTGTCATGTGACTCGTTAGTGTTACAAGGTCTCAGGTGTGAATGGGGAGCAGGTGTGTTAAATTTGGTGTTATCGCTCTCACACTCCCTCATACTGGTCACTGGAAGTTCAGCATGGCACCTCATGGCAAAGAACTATCTGAGGATCTGAAAAAAAGAATTGTTGCTCTACATAAAGATGGCCTAGGCTGTAAGAAGATTGCCAAGACCCTGAAACTAATCTGCAGCACGGTGGCCAAGACCATACAGCGGTTTAACAGGACAGGTTCCACTCAGATCAGGCCTCGCCATGGTCGACCAAAGAAGTTGAGTGCACGTGCTCAGCATCATATCCAGAGGTTGTCTTTGGGAAATAGACGTATGAGTGCTGCCAGCATTGCTGCAGAGGTTGAAGGGGTGGGGGGTCAGCCTGTCAGTGCTCAGACCATACACCGCACACTGCATCAAATTGGTCTGCATGACTTTCGTCCCAGAAGGAAGCCTCTTCTAAAGATGATGCACAAGAAAGGCCGCAAACAGTTTGCTGAAGACAAACAGACTAAGGACATGGATTACTGGAACCATGTCCTGTGGTCTGATGTGACCAAGATAAACTTATTTGGTTCAGATGGTGTTAAGCGTGTGTGGCGGCAACCAGGTGAGGAGTACACAGACAAGTGTGCCTTGCCTACAGTCAAGCATGGTGGTGGGAGTGTCATGGTCTGGGGTGGCATGAGTGCTGCCGGCACTGGGGAGCTACAGTTCATTGAGGGAACCATGAATGCCAACATGTACTGTGACATACTGAAGCAGAGCATGATCCCCTCCCTTCGGAGACTGGGCCGCAGGGCAGTATTCAAACATGATAACGACCCCAAACACATCTCCAAGACGACCACTACCTTGCTAAAGAAGCTGAGGGTAAAGGTGATGGACTGGCCAAGCATGTCTCCAGACCTAAACCCTATTGAGCATCTGTGGGGCATCCTCAAACGGAAGGTGGAGGAGCGCAAGGTCTCTAACATCCACATGCTCCGTGATGTCGTCATGGAGGAGTGGAAGAGGACTCCAGTGGCAACCTGTGAAGCTCTGGTGAACTCCATGCCCAAGAGGGTTAAGGCAGTGCTAGAAAATAATGGTGGCCACACAAAATATTGACACTTTGGGCCCAGTTTGGACATTTTCACTTTGGGGTGTACTCACTTTTGTTGCCGGCAGTTTATACATTAATGGCTGTGTGTTGCGTTATTTTGAGGGGACAGCAAATTTACACTGTTAGACAAGCTGTACACTCACTACTTTACATTGTAGCAATGTGTCATTTCTTCAGTGTTGTCACATGAAAAGATATAATCAAATATTTACAAGAATGTTGAGGGGTGTGCTCACTTTTGTGAGATACTGTAGGTAGCTTTAAAAACTGTTTACTGTTATATTGCGACTATTTCTGGTGGATTTTTTGAATTATGCATTAGGATTTGTTTAGGATAGACAAAAACTTCGCTGGTTACATGATCCCCTCGTCTTTTCACTTGACGAAAAAGTCAGTTATCGTCACCTATATTGATAGTTATTGTATCAATGTCATTCACGAATGGTGAATAAGCTGTTAAAACGGCCAGTGGCAAAAGCCATACAGTTCATCGATACTATTTATGGTGGAGGTAAATTTAATAAGAACGGTAGTCAGTTTAACACAATGCTTAATGGTGTTTAGCGAAACATTCAAACTGTGTGATGTTAATTTGTGTCAAAATGATCTAATGTCAAGACGCTATACCAACACTTGATAAGTGTGCAGTTTCTTGGTGTAGTAGCTAAAGACATAGCTTCTCATGTGGGTTCAAATCCAATACGGGCAAAAACATTCATGACTTTCAATTGCGGGCCGGCTGAACTAGGCTTGCCTGGTTCCTTTTCTGGTATAAGATTAGGTAAAGTACACAGTTTTCAGAAATGTGTTAGACACAGGTAGGGGTATGAAAATTTATTTTTTTATCTTGTTATCTCACCTTTTACTATGGTTGAGCGAGTCTTAATTGGCCTAATTGTTCAGGACAGTTTAGCTTATTTTGAGACAACCACAATACGATTTCAAATAGACTTGTAAGAGACAAATGAAACATATTTTAGACATTGCACAAAGTCAGTTCTAAGACAAATACGTTCATTTTTATTTCTCATTTTTAACTCACTCAGAGAGACACAATGAGAATTGTAATGAGAATTACTTCAGAACATTTTTAGATCTTACATTTTTCTTAAATGTAGCTTAGCCTGAAGTTGTTTCTCAGGAGCTAAATTTCAGAAACATCAGAAAATACACCTAATCTGAAATTGGTGTTAAGTAGAAAGCATTTGTGTCTAGGAGAGGAACATCAGATAAAAAAAGATCTTAATTTGAATTTTCCATTCCTATGGGTAGGATTGACTGACAGTAGGAAGGTGAAGTTCCCGTTGCTGCTCCATAGGTAAATATCATGGTTTTGTAATGGATGCAAGCTTCAAATGGAAGTCAGTGAAGTGAGTGAGAAGACAGGAGACTTTGAGAATATGGATATTCTGGAGAAGTTAAAGATGTTGGGTGGCACATGCAGCAACCTCTACCAAAGATGATTTGCTGTAGTCGAGAGATGATGAGTGCCTGCATTTGTATCTGTAGTTTCCTGTGTGAGGTAATTTTGTACCCTACGAATGTTGTAGAACATTAACCTGCAGGAATATTTGAGTAATGAACTTACAATTTACTACAGATGTCTTCTTGCCATTTATGCTTGTATTTATGCTAGTAGTACAGAACAAATCTTACATGTGGCCCCTTTAAATAAATTGAAATTACTTGGACTGGGATCTGACGCTTGCAGATGGTTTCATAATAACCTCCAGGATAGAACTCAAACTATTATGGTAGACGGCATCAAATCTGAGTTCCTCAAGTTACACAAAAGGGTGCCAAAAGGTTTGATACGCGGTCCTCTGTTTATTCTTTATATGAATAACATTGATTATATCTCAGTTATGACTTTCTGGTTCTGTAGAAAATACTCTCTAATATTAAATGTGTGCTAAATGCAAACAAAACATAACTTTTTGCACCGGTCACATAAGTTAGATTTAAATTGTTATTAACTAGTTCAAACAGTATAGAAACTAGATTTGTTCTTTCCTATAAAAATCATGGTATCGGCTTGATGACAACTTGTCTTTCAAAACACATGTAACTGACAGGGACATCATTAGAAATGAATGGATGGGGGGCTGAGCCTTGTTTTGGGTGGTCTGGGCATACTCTCCAAAACATATTTTCATCATGTATTTTTAGAGTAACAACGGGTGTAACATCTATTAAACTAAGGTAATTTTGGTTTGATTGGCTAAAGTATACCTGTCACAGTTTGTGTTAGACACTGATCTAATATGATTTAAATTCTATCCAAATAAAGAAATTAAAGTCCCCTCTGTCCTCATCCATCCAACACCAACAAAAGGCACAAAAACAGCTGCAATATGTAGCCAAAATACCTTTGTCAACTATAGTTTATAGTAAATTAACATCTTCATACAGGGGGGTGAAAAAAGTATTTGATCCCCTGCTGATTTTGTACGTTTGCCCACTGACAAAGAAATGATCAGTCTATCATTTTAATGGTAGGTTTATTTGAACAGTGAGAGACAGAATAACAACAAAAAAATCCAGAAAAACGCATGTCAAAAATGTTATAAATTGATTTGCGTTTTAATGAGTGAAATAAGTATTTGATCCCCTCTCAATCAGAAAGTTTTCTGGCTCCCATGTATCTTTTATACAGGTAACAAGCTGAGATTAGGAGCACACTCTTAAAGTGGTTTCTGGCTCCTAATCTCAGCTTGTTACCTGTATAAAAGACACATTTCCACAGAAGCAATCAATCAATCAGATTCCAAACTCTCCACCATGGCCAAGACCAAAGAGCTGTCTAAGGATGTCAGGGACAAGATTGTAGACCTACACAAGGCTGGAATGGGCTACAAGACCATCGCCAAGCAGCTTGGTGAGAAGGTGACAACAGTTGGTGTGATTATTCGCAAATGGAAGAAACACAAAAGAACTGTCAATCTCCCTTGGTCTGGGGCTCCATGCAAGATCTCACCTCGTGGAGTTGCAATGATCATGAGAACGTTGAGGAATCAGCCCAGAACTACACGGGAGGATCTTGTCAAGGCAGCTGGGACCATAGTCACCAAGAAAACAATTGGTAACACACTACGCCGTGAAGGACTGAAATCTTGCAGCGCCCGCAAGGTCCCCCTGCTCAAGAAAGCACATGTACAGGCCTGTCTGAAGTTTGCCAATGAACATCTGAATGATTCAGAGGAGAACTGGGTGAAAGTGTTGTGGTCAGATGAGACCAAAATCGAGCTCTTTGGCATCAATTCAACTCGCCGTGTTTGGAGGAGGAGGAATGCTGCCTATGACCCCAAGAACACCATCCCTACCGTCAAACATGGAGGTGGAAACATTATGCTTTGGGGGTGTTTTTCTGCTAAGGGGACAGGACAACTTCACCGCATCAAAGGGACGATGGACGGGGCTATGTACCGTCAAATCTTGGGTGAGAACCTCCTTCCCTCAGCCAGGGCATTGAAAATGGGTCATGAATGGGTATTCCAGCATGACAATGACCCAAAACACACGGCCAAGACATCATAGGAGTGGCTCAAGAAGAAGCACATTAAGGTCCTGGAGTGGCCTAGCCAGTCTCCAGACCTTAATCCCAAAGAAAATCTGTGGAGGGAGCTGAAGGTTCGAGTTGCCAAACGTCAGCCTCGAAACCATAATGACTTGGAGTGGGACAAAATCCCTCCTGAGATTTGTGCAAACCTGGTGGCCAACTACAAGATACATCTGACCCCTTGCAGAGGGGTCGAATACTTATTTCACTCATTAAAATGCAAATCAATTTATGACATTTTTGACATGCATTTTTCTGGATTTTTTGTTGTTATTCTGTCTCTCACTGTTCAAAATAAACCTACCATTAAAATTATAGACTGATTAAAGTATGTATCATACTTAAAAAAAAGAAACATTTAATAACCGGATCTCCCTTCCTCTGAATAGAATATGTTAAAATATGTTAACTTCAAACCCAAACATACATGAATCTGTGGCTAAAGCCCCCTAAAATAGGCCTAGCGATGTCCCTGGTAACTGGCCTGCTGAAGAAGTTAAAAATTGTTATGTTCATTTAGTAAATATGCACGCCTTCGTATCTACACTCAAACCATTACATGTTATGTTCCATTGTGCACTCAGGTTTATTACTGGGTACTGGTTCAGAACCCTTCATTGTGGGCTGACCCTCTTTGTGTACTAGAAGGGAACAGGGTGTTACATTTGTGCTCAAAAGTTTGCATACCCTTGGAGAATTGGTAATATATGTACCATTTGTAAAGAAAACATGAGTGAGCAGGTAAAACACGTCTTTTATTTCTTATGGGATTAACATTCAACTGTAGGTCATAACAGAATGGCACAATCCTAAAAGAAAACATGGCAATAAAGAAAAAAATGAACTGACCCCTGTTCAAAAGTCTGCATACCATTAGTTCTTAATACTGTGTATTGCCCCCTTTAGCATCAATGACAGCGTGCAGTCTTTTGTAATAGTTGTCTATGAGGCCATGAATTCTTGCAGGTGGTATAGCTGCCTGTTCGTCTTGGCAAAATGCCTCCAGGTCATGCAAAGTCTTCAGCCGTCATGTGTGAACCGCACATTTGAGATCCCCCCAGAGTGGCTCGATGATATGAAGGTCAGGAGACTGTGATGGCCACTCCAGATCCTTCACCTTTTTCAGCTGTAAGCACTGGACGGTCAACTTGGCCTTGTGCTTAGGTTCATTGTCATGCTGGAAAGTCCAAGAGCGTCCCATGCGCAGCTTTCGTGCAGAAGAATGCAAAATGTCTGCCAGTATTTTCTGATAACATGCTGCATTCATCTTGCCATCAATTTTCACAAGATTCCCCATGTCTTTAGAGCTCACCCACCCCCAAAACGTCAGTGAGCCACCACCATGCTTCACAGTGGGGATGGTATTCTGTTCAGTCTAGGCCTTGTTGACCCCTCTCCAAACATAGCGCATATGGTTGTGACCATAAAGCTCTATTTTGATGCTTATGGTTGTGATCATAAATCTCTATTTCACTCTAAATTACAGTGTGCCAGAAGTTGTGCGGCATGTCAAGGTGTTGTTGGGCATATTGTAACCAGGCTTTTTAGTGGCACTGGCACAGTAAAGTCTTCTACACAGACACTAATTGTAATTAAAGCCACAGGTATGGGAAATTCACCTTTAATTGCCATTTTCACCTGTGTGGGTCACCTTGTGTGTCTCTAACAAGGCCAAACATTCAAGGGTATGTAAACTTTTGATCAGGGCCATTTGGGTGATTTCTGTTATCATTATGATTTAAAATGGAGCCAAACAACTATATGATAATAAATGGCTTCATATTATTACTATCCTTAAACAGTTGTTTTGCATGATCAGTCATATTTTCAAAATCAGTGCCAAAATTTCAATGCCAATTTCTGCCAGGGTATGCAAACTTATGAGCACAACTGTATTTATTCATTTTTTTATCAGCTATAGAACTAGATACCATGACTGAATTTTCTTGGTATAGAAGTGTGCAAAGCTTATTTGTGGAATGAATGGCAGGATACAATAAAATTGTTTTTCTTAATGTGTATTATGATCATTTTTAGCTATTTTCTATGTGTGTTCCATTTTATTTCCGCATATTTTAATTGTTCTCTTATTTCTTATATTTCTTAGTTGTGACTCCTGTATTGCAGGGTGCACTTAAAAATGAAACTCCAGTGTCAATGTGATTCACCTTATTGAAATAATATTCAAATAAAAATGAATTCGTAAAGTATAGAGGAGCCTTTGTTACGGTGGAGAGTGGTCTCAGTTGAGTGACCTGTCTTTAAGCCTGACTGCTTAGGACTGAGGGGAGTTAATCAGACAGCATACGGCCCTGTGTTTTGGAAAGGAAACACAGAAGGGATACCGGTCTGTAGGTTTTCACGTCAGATGAGGAGTAAAAAGAAAGTGGCAAAGATTTTTCTTGGATTTAGAAGAGGATAGAGACGAAGAGGACAGTAGCTAAGAGTGAAAGGATTTAGTTCTTCATTTTCTCTCAGATGCCTGCAGCTTTCTTCTGTGCACTGGTAGTGGGTCGCATAGCCACAGAGCAGGAGGGTAGGGGCTGAGCTTGAGGACAGGTGTAAGCCATAGGATGTGGAAAGGGAGGAGAGTATGAGGGGAAGGATTTAGGAGATGGCAAAGATGAGAGAATCGATGAGGAGAGAAGTAATATTGCGATGGCACATGGCAATCTGGGTAGGGGATGAGAGGGTAGGGTGGGAGGAGGGGAAATAAATGAGGAGTGATCCGGGATCTGGAGGAACTTCCAGTAAAGATGAGGTCAAGCGCATTGCCTGCTATGTGAATCGGAGGAGACGGGGAAAGGGTGATATCAAAAAATAGTAGTGAAAGAGGTGGAAAATAATGAATAGAAGGCAGCCGTTGCTCTGTAATATGAGTGGTGAGTGTCAGGAAAGGATCTTATCAAGGTGTCAACCTCATACGGAATTCTCAAAGGGCAACTGGTGGATGATAGATGACAAATTTCAGTTCAAATTTAGCTTCTGAAAGTACCATGCAAGTTTGAGAATAAACACACTAGTACACCAGAGCATATATCTGCATAAACAATGTAATTACTCTGTGTTACACATTATTTTCTAACTTAAAGCATGTGTATTTTGAGAGAGTTATTTGTAATTACGGTGTGTGTTCAAAATAACCAGGCAGTCACAATATAGTGTTTTCGAAAACGCAACCACTTTCCTTAACGGAGGACAGACCCCCTTGGTTTGAACAGATGGCTAACAAGATGTTAGCCGTAATGGGAATCTATTGCTCTCTTCCTCAACCACTAGAAAGCATTCCAGTGACTGTATCAACATGAAGTAAATCACCCACAATAGCGATGAATGGGGGAAAATGCTCTCTAGAGAGTATCTGATGACATACGTCAGGTGTTCAGTGTGAACTATTAATAAAGATTCCTGTTTCATGATTTGCTCTTTTAAGGTAAATCGGTAATAGGATGTTCTTAAATTATATGTGCAATTTGCAAACAGTGAAGCATTCACAAATAGTTTAGTTACAAAAATGTTGAATGGTTCAAAGACATTGACCACAGCCAATCCGACTGTTTTCAAGTAGACAGATGCTCATAAGACAGACGCCTGCAATTACAATCTGTATCAAAGGCTCCATCTCAGCTAGCGGCTGCCACCAGAGACCTCATCTGCCACATCTATAAAAAGCTTGTGTTCGGAAAGGAAAGACTCATGGAGTCTCCAGTAGGGACACTGGGCCTAGTCGGTGAACAATAGATACCTAGTTTTGCATTTCATCACCTCTCAGTGAGTGACAATGTGTGTAGTGATTTCAACTTAGAGCTACCAAATAGACTTAGACTGAAGGTATCTTTGTAAGTGCCTAGTTATTGTTGTCAATCTCAACTTGGCCATTTTGAATCGGATATCTGGTTTTTAAAAGGGACAGTTGATTTTCTGGCACATTCTATCAATCTTGTAATCAGGCCCCCTGCCCCATACATACATACATTATTCTAAATGTTATACCACCAAAAACACTGTGGTAACAAATCCATTTAAATTCATAATATTGAGTATTCTATGTGATTACATGTTTCACGGTTAAATTAAATAGACCCAATTTAAATTAAACTGACACCCAAGAGAGAAAGCTGGTAGCTTCTGGAATCTTCGAGGCGCAGCCTGCAGGGCCAACCCCACCCCTGTAAACCTGCCTCCTACTGGGACCTTGTCAGGGGAGGTATGTAAGGGCTCTCAAGGAGCAGCTCAAAGCTAAGAAATGCTACAAGCAATGCTGCAACCAGAACATGGAGGCGACGATGGCTACTGAAACTAGCACTGACAGCACCCATTTCTCCAAAACCACCACATGGAGGCCGCCCCAGAGATCATGCAGCCTCCCCATAAAAGGGGGTTCCCTTTGTGTTTGTATTTCTCCCTCAACTCCTCCCATCACCCTTTGTTTTCATTTAATTGCTAAACAACTGTCCTCTGTCCCACTCCGATAATTTTTATCGGACTGACTGACTGACCGACCGACCGACCGACCACCCATTGTTAAATAGGGTAGTGGTTAAAGATGTGGACTGCCACGTAGTCAACTGGGGTTTGATCCTTGCCACGGACTAAACAAATTAGGCCATCTACACTAATCTCTTTCTAATTTACAACATTGAATGTAGTGCAGCAACCCTGTTATACATGTTGTTGGTTTGGATGTCAGTTAATGTAAGGAACTTTTTTCGAGAACTGTGGAGTTTCGACTAATTGGTTTGACAATAGAGAAGTAAACAGACACCACATCACTACACATGTTTCACGTGCACCCACACCTGCTGTTTAAATAGCGTAGTGGTTAAAGACACAGTCTATCACATAGGAAACCGTGGATCAAATCCAGCCAGGGACAACAACATCCCTTCTAACTGCAGGCCAGCAGAACTAGGCTTGCCTGGTTCCTTTTCTTGTTTTATTTGTGATTAAGGCCCAGCTTTATTACAACAACTTCCAGCAAACTCAGGACATCCAATGCCATTCAAGTCCTTACCAGGCTGTTGGCTCAAACAGGAAGTTTCAAGGTTTATTTGTCAAATGTATCGAACAACACAGTGTCATCCTGCACAATGAAATTCTTGTGACATGGCACCCGACAACTAAGTAGTGAGAGTTAAGAAGAATATATAAGCAAAAATACAGCTAGACAAAAAATAATAAAATAAAGCAACACTTTACTTAATATTGTACAGTTTGAGTTTTTAAACTCTAGCAGCAGTTTAAAAAAGAGTACTGTAAACTAGCAGCAATCTGGGTAGTATTACTGAACATCTAGGTATGGCAAAACCTGGTCTCACAAAGAACTAACTCATTTCTTACATTTGTATTACTTTATTTAAATTACATTATTAAATATAAACAGTAAAATGACAACAATAAAATGCAATTTTGTTAGAAAAAATTGGTGTAAATAATTACTGTCAAATGGTTAGTCCCTTTGACAGTAATTATTTCCACCAACTTTTTTGAACAAAATTGCATTTTATTGTTGTAATTTTGCTGTTCTATATTCTTCTTAACTCTCACTGTGTAGTTGTCGATGCCATGTCACAAGAATTTCATTGTGCAGGATGACGCTGTGATGTTCGATGCATTTGACAAATAAACCTTGAAACTTCCTGTTTGAGCCAACAGCCTGGTGAGGACTTGAATGGTATTAGATGTCATGAGTCTGCTGGAATAGGACGGAGATGCACTGGTGAAAAAATAAACTGCGCTTGACATCTAGGGCACAGTAAAATGCACAGATTAACAGTAGCACTGCAAACACTCAAAGACTGAAGCACTACATACACTAGCACTGCAAACACTCGAAGACTGAAGCACTACATATACCAGCACTGCAAACACTTGAAGACTGAAGCACTACATACACTAGCACTGCAAACACTCAAAGACTGAAGCACTACATACACTAGCACTGCAAACACTCGAAGACTGAAGCACTACATATACCAGCACTGCAAACACTCAAAGACTGAAGCACTACATACACTAGCACTGCAAACACTCGAAGACTGAAGCACTACATATACCAGCACTGCAAACACTTGAAGACTGAAGCACTACATACACTAGCACTGCAAACACTTGAAGACTGAAGCACTACATACACTAGCACTGCAAACACTCGAAGACTGAAGCACTACATACACTATGCATTCCTAAAGAAAATAATGTACTTTTTTTACATACATTTTATGTTTATGTAATCCTACTAATTAGTAATCCTACTAATCCTACTAATTTCCTGAATGAGTGTTAAATACTGCACACGTAATCAAAATAGTTTTGGGCTTTTCCGGAAGTAGTATTTTACTGTGTGTCTGTCACTTTCTCAAACCTGTTCAACAGATCAAATATTCATATGGCAGTCTTAAATATTGCCAGGTTGGTTTTCACAGGGTGTTCATTTAACTATTATTTAATCATGGTTGTTTTCAACAAGGGCAGGCTATTGGGCCCACCCAAATCTCTCAAAAAGCTAGTGTTGTCCCAATGCAAACTAAGATAGAGACAACCCCTCCTAAGCAAATGCAGTCCCAGTAAAACATATAATCGAGACAGCCATTCAGTAGGTTTGAATCCATCAATGTCATCGAGAGACATGCTTTTAATTTACAGAAGAATGAGGTATCCCGTGGAACCAAATTATAGAGCAGTAGCACAGTTTACTGACATGGTCTCATATGCTGGCTTGGAATTGTTAAAGACTGACATGGACTGTATTGTAAGTGGAGGGGGAGGTTGGTAACAGGGACTAAGAGAGGTTGTTACGGTGTGATCAGCGACCTAGTGTCAGAAGAGTGATCAGAATATCGATCGCAAAATACAGAGAGGCGAAATACACTTGATACACTGCACTCTGTTTCTGGTAAACAAAACGTATGTAAAAAGAAGCTGCAGCACGTTACAGGATCCATTATGCAGATAAATTGAATCATCTCTCCCACTTCCCTTCCTCTCTCTCTCTCTCTCTTTCAGTCATTGAGTTAATGCATCCACACTTGTAGGCCACCCATAGACACAAACACACCCACACACTCCTCACACACACACACACTCACACACACACACACACACACCATTTTAGACCATAAGGACTTCTCCCAGCTTCTTCTCTCTGCAGTTTTGTTAGGAAGGGAAGACAGCCAGTAAATCTTGTTATGAGCCCAGAGAGGATGAAGACGCATACCGTTTATGAACGCTGCATTAACGTCTGGGGGGAGGATGGCTTTGGAATTATATCTATGACTGTGTGTGTGTGTGTGTATGTGCGTGCGTCTGCATGCATGTGTTCATGCGCATGTGTTGCTCAGCTAAATGACTGTCATGAGCAATACAGAAGATATCGCAATGAGCAAGATGCAAGACTTCACTTCCACATTGTCACACAGAATGTGTGCATGTCACAGACTCCCACGGTTACGGGGAGAGAGTCCGATGACCACAACAGTGGCAGCGATGTTTAGTGTCGCCCATCAAATCTCTTAGTCTGTCAAAGCTGAGGAAGGTTTGTGGCCAAGGCTTCTCCAACGCTCTAAGTTGTTGACTGCAGTGCATATGTACTGCTACAACATGGTTTCAAATCTGTCCCACTGCTCTTTCAGCGAAAACCCCTTTGTTTTCCATTGTCTCCATCCAATAAAACCTCGGTATCTGAAAATATTTCTTATACGGCTCAACTCGCAGAAACTGACCCACTTTGCAGTTTACTTCTTGCACCTATGTCATTTCACCGAGTCTACATTTTAACTTTTTAAACCTAGCATGTTTGTATGCATTTTTCAATGCTGATAAGGATATCTGTGAACCCCCCAAGGGCCAATACTGTAAAAGTGCCAGTCCACAAAACTATTCTAATGTTTAGAACATTAGAACAATTAGAACATCAAGATTACAATATGAGACATCGAGACATGACTCAAAACAAATCCATAACCTTTCAGACAACGCTTCTCATACAATCACACGGTATGTAAACAAATCAGAATCATGCTAACAAAAATGTTGCTAAACAACCTATAGTGGGAGGGCATGGGCACACTATTGAATGTCTGTCAACCAACACACAAACAAACTGCACTTAACCTGAGCCCTTTAAGTAACAAGTTGTGCATTAAACCAATAGGATACAATTTGAGAGGCCCAGCAGCCTATAGCAGACTATTTCAGGCAGCTGAGGGCTCTATTAAAAGATTTGCTTCTTCAACTCATTGTTGTTGGCTGCTTGGATGAGGAGCATGTCCAACCTGCTTAGGTTGAGCCCTCAGTCACTAGATTGCCACAGTTACTTCTTTTATTTTCTATAGACTTCTGCCTTTTTCCTTTTTGGTTGGAACTATTTCTCTTTGAACTCCAAAACTGGGTCATATGCTTATGACAAAAGCGTTTACTCTAACAACGCGCGTGTGTGTGTGTGTGTGTGTAGGTACACACATAGGGGTTAGATTTAAGGACAAACTTAAAATTGGGGTTAGTGTTAGTATTGGGGTTACTTTTAGGTATAGGCAATATCGCGTTAGATTTGGGTTTAGGGCTAGTAGTTAGCGTTCGTTTTAGTTTAGGCAAAAATTGAATGTTATTAAGGTTAGTAAACATGGCTTTCTGGTCCCCATAACGATATTACATTACATTTCAGTCATTTAGCTGACCTTGTCCCCCGTGGGAATCAAACCCACAACCTCAGGCGATGCAAGCTCCATGCTCTACCAACTGAGCTACATGGGAAGTAAATTCAAAGATACATGTGTGTGTGTGTGTGTTAAGTGTCAAGGTTTAAGAACAGCAAAGTCAGGAAGCTTCTCTCAACACAAGACATATATTAAATGTCTGTCAGTAGTCAAGCAAAATGCAGTAGTTGAGGGTTGACACTGGTTTTGTGACATGGCAATGCTGCCACACAGTGGTGGTGCAGGAAAACGTCTGCAGTAAAACCAGAAAAGAAGAAAACAGATGACAAGAGGAGATGAGATTGGTGACTGAGGATGCTGATTGGTGATTGAGGATGCTGATTGGGGATTGAGGATGCTGATTGGTGATTGTGGATGCTGATCGGTGATTGAGGATTGAGGATGCTGATTGGGGATTGAGGATGCTGATTGGTGATTGAGGATGCTGATTGGTGATTGAGGATGCTGATCGGTGATTGAGGATGCTGATTGGGAATGCTGATTGGGGATTGAGGATGCTGATTGGTGATTGAGGATGCTAACTGGGGATTGAGTGACTGATTCATGTATTTATTGGAAAGGAAGTTGCAAAACAGTTCTACCAATGGACAAAACAGCTCCTCGGCCTCAAGTGCTGGAGCCAGGGACTCAGGATGCTGGGGGGACAGGCAGTATGACCTGAGTGTTCAGGTGCTGGAGCCAGGAACTCAGGATGCTAGGGGTACAGGCAGTGTGACCTGAGTGTTCAGGTGCTGGAGCCAGGGACTCAGGATGCTAGGGGGACAGGCAGTATGACCTGAGTGAACACTCAGGTCATACCATTACACAGTCTAATGTCCTCCAATAAGAAAGGTTTATCCTACACTTGAATGATATGTTCCAACCTCCCCTATGGTCCATGGGTCTATTCATAGAGTCTTATGGCAGTTACATGGACAGTTCTTAGCAGGATGTATGGACAGGTGGTATGGAGAGGAGTTATGGAGAGGAGGTATGGACAGGAGGTATGGACAGGAGGTGTGGACAGGAGGTATGGACAGGAGGTGTGGACAGGAGGTGTGGACAGGTGGTGTGGGGCCCATCAGTAATGGGCATCACGTCCTGCCTATTGTCCTTTGTTCAGAGTTAGTCAGCACTTATGCATTGCGTTACGTTTCTCAAACCATAATCTCACACTATCTAGTAAAGCTAGAGAATATCTAGCTGCTACAGCTAGCTCTATGATCATTGAGAAAGGTGGTATTTTTACGGTTTTGGATGGAAATCATGGATAAATGTCGGTCTAAATATGATGGATCAGAATCATGACTAAGAAACATGAATATTTATAAAATTATGACAAGCTCAGAGTATGGGATCACTGAGTGCTGAAGGGTGTAGTGTGTAAAACTTGCATGTCCTCAGTAGAAACAGTGTTTACTGAGTTCCAAACTGCCTCTGGTAGCAATGACAGCACAAGAACTGTTCATCAGGAGTTTCATGGAATGCGACAGAAATAAATAAAAGATTCAATGCCCATCAATGAACTCTGGATAATTTTTCTGTGTGTGTATGAGTGTGTGTATGCGTGTGTGTGCGTGTGTGTGTGTGTGCAGGCACATGCATGTAGTGCTTCTGCAGGGGTTTTTTCCATTAAGATATTGGGAAAAAAATAAAAAATATTAATAAATAATAAAAATATAACATGTAATTAATTAAGGAAGGAACATATCAGAAATGTCCAGTGTGTGACATGAACATACTGTCACACCAAAGAACATTTCATGCAGTTTGGACAATGTGGGGCCTTGTGGTGATTAGCTAGCATTCCACCAATGAACCATCTGACATAGGTTCACACTATACAGATTAATGATTTGAAACAATATGTGAGGGCCTAATAAACTCAACCGAAGACTCACTCGCTGATCATGCCAATTGCTCCAGATGTATTCTGCACTTCCTGTTTGAGTAAGGACACTCCAAGCACAATGGTGTCCAGATAATAGCCTGTTTAAATATCACAGTATTGCCTCACAATGGGTGGACATCCTTTTTTCAGAACAAATGTTTTTCAATATAACTTTTTAAGAAATTATGGATGGACTTGTAAAATATCACTCGCAAAAATTGACATCTGAGTCAACAATCTACCTACTTAAAACAGGATTACATTTTTTTTTTTTTTTTAAATGTGTTATACTTTATTTTGAGAGTCCCAATTTCCATCTGTAGATGTTCTATAGATGGTAATACTATCAACAAACTTTGAACAAACTATTGGTTTATAAACAACTGCTTGCTAAGGTTAAGGTTAGGTTTAGTATTAGGTTTAGGGTAAGGGTTAAGGTTAGGGACAGAAAAAGGTTAGGGTTAGGATGTAGATAAGGGTTAGGGTTAGTAGAAAATTAGTTAAAATGTTACAGATCAGTCAGTAGACAATCTGTAGAGCATCTACAGGCACACTTTCGGGACTCTCGAAATAAAGTGTTACCTTAAAATGTATATTTAAAATTTCTGTAACTTGCTTGGGTCAGTCACACGGTAGGACATTTTCCACATTTAGTTAAGAAATACATTAGTTAGAAAATTTTTAATCATAATATATTTCTGCAGATGATCCAAACAAAGCAGTCTCTTCATAACAATATAATGAAGTTTCCCCATAGTAAACTAATGTATACATGTTGTTGACACATTGGAATGAAAAAAGCTGTGTATTATCCAAAGTGTTAGAAGTAAATCAATGAATTACTGAAAGGGGCAATCAACCACTATAGAATTGGTGAACTGCTGAGGGATGGGCTTGGTACAGTGTGACCTCTAATTCATAGACAGAGCTGTGGAGCCAATGACAGCAAACAGATGGAATGGAGGAAGCCAATTCAGACTGAGATGCACCAATCGATCCAATCTCTGGTGAATGAATTACTAAATAAAGTGATTGAGCTCACCTGGTATCAAGACAAACCGGTATAAAAGATTTTGGCCTGACACAAAACCTTGGTTTTGTGTCAATAAATTGCTGATTACTCAAACTTTAAAACACTGTGCACAGAAGTGGCATCGGCAGGTCAGAAATTAATATTCCATGATTAATATTTATACGTATTTATTTTCCATCAATGCTGACTAAGACGTTGTCACACAAAGTATCTGTGCTCTGTGGTAATATGAATTCAATTAGAATACAAGACTCGCATTCAACTCCTTCCTAACCTCAAAGTTAATTTGTCTTTCAAAAACCTGGCATCTGTTATAATGTTGTAGATGAAAAAGAGAAGTGACATAGGATGCACAAAATAAGTAATAATTTGGACAACAATGGATAGTGCGATTTCAACTTTAAAATGTATTACAATTCTACAGGATTCAATCTTATACCACTGCATATCATTTATTAAAAATCCCAGACGCTACCTGGAAATATTGAAAAATATTGTAGCTAAAATGATAAGTAAGGTGTCCAGTAGAGGTCAGTGTTTAAAAGCAACTTGGCATCAAAGAGAGTTGTGGGAGCCTGCAGTTTGCAAAATGGTTTGAAAAGCATGTGGTTGTCATTAATAAATGTATTGTATTTACTTTAAATATTATTTACTTCCCTGTTACTGTCCCCTGCTTGTCTGAAAAGCCTTCCTTGTTACTGATAGCTGTTGTGATTCATCAGTGTAAGAGCATGTTGTTTAAGTTTTTTCTATTGTTTATGTGGTTATGTTTGTTCTTAATTGCCCTACCTAGTTAAATAATAGTTACATAAAATAAAAAATAAATGCATGTCTATGGTTGACTTCAGATAATCACAGCATACTGGGTAACTATGTTCTTTTGCAGATCATTTAGAAATAACACTTAGAAATAAATACTACTCCGTTTAGAAATAAATACTACTCCGATTTCAGTGCACCAATTTTTTGATGGGACTGAACAGTTGTTTCTGGTTAATCAGGTGTGTTCTGTCGCATCATTTGTGCAGTCATAAGAGAGCTGCCATAGTTTAATTGAATTTGTAGGCTTTGCATTTGGCTTTTTGAATCTGCAATATATGTGTCTGTAAACTTGAGCACAGAAGAGGTGTCAATGAAAGTCAAGGAAGGCATTATGACGCTAGAAAGTATGAAACATAACCCAAACCATAGGACTGACAAATTGGATCGTTGATGAGAAGGAAAGGGCAAATAGCCAAGGAAGGCCGGCCAAGAAAGACCTCTACAGTGGATCAATGAATGGTTTTAACCATAGTGACTAAAAACTCAAATCAGGAACAAACCTCAGCAGGTAGGCGTAGATGTGTCAGACATCACTATTCTCAGAAGACTATCAGCATAACTGATAACTGAAGGTGCTTACTTGATTGCCTCTGGACGATGTCCAGATTACAGTTTGTTAAAAAGTACCTAAAAGAGTCTGCAAAGTTCTGTATTTTGACAGATGAGACAAAAGAATGACAGCAAGAGAAACGTTTGAGAGGAAAAAAGTAACTGCCCATGATTCACAGCACATGCCTGCCACTGGAACTGACTCACATATTTTTTATAGATTTTATAACTGCTGACTGCAGTGGCAGAGGGAATCCTGAAGTGCTCAGAAACATCTCGTCTACTATTACAAGCAAATGCCTTCATCTCATTGGACAGTGCTTCATCATAGAGTAAGACAATGACCCCAAATGTAGAGCGGTATCAACTCGTTTTTCAAGGGGCAGAAAGGTTCTTGAGTGACCAAGGTCAATTTCTAGCTTTAAATCCAAATAAATAAACCTTTTATTTGCTGAATGCGAGAAACAAATGAAGATGTCTGCAGTACAGGCCGGGCCAAGAATCACCAGGGAAGATACCCAGCGTCTGGTGTGTTCAGTGGGTCTCAGACGACAGGCTATTCATTCATACTAATTCATACTAATTCAAGGGAAATGTGACCGAACATTAAACATAAGTGGTTAATTCGGTCACTATATGAATGTCCCAGTACCTTTGGTGCCCTGAAATAGGGAGAATATGTATAACAGGTGTTGTCATTTTTAATGGTGCAACCAGCATATACCTAAATCCCCTTAAATAAGAATGCATACGTATAGTGTTTGCTGTCCTTATAACATGTAACCTTATAGCATTTGTTAGATTTAAAATCTTCTCTTCTGAGTTGAGAAACAAACACATGTATTTGTTCATTTGTTATGTAAGTGTTAAGGCTGTTTTTGTGTTAATCTGAACTTGTTTGACAGGATGTAATAGAGATTACAATCTCATAGTGAAACAGCAGCAAAGTGTTGACAGGGAGAAGTATTACACAATTTTTTTTTTAACTTTCAAATGCTTTTTCATTGGTTTTAGTGACAATAATGGACCGAATTCTCTCTAATTGTGACAGAATTTATTACATAAGCAATTTGCAGTTCTCATCATAAGCATTGCAGTTCACTCTGATTTAATCTGTGTTACTTTCTGCTGAACTAAGATGGTGGTATTTGGTAGTGGTTTTGAAGGTAAACCCCGGGTGTCTAAATATGAAATACTTTCCTGTTTGGTGCAGCTGATTGGGCATGCCACTTGAGTTGTGGATTTGATTCCCACGGATGGCCAGTATGTAAATGTATGTCGTCACTCAAGATAATGACAACATAAAATTTCCAAATTAAAACATGTTCATGATTATTATTTGTAAAGGTAAATTTTGGATTGCATAATTTATTGTGCATGTGTATATAGGAAAATGCATGCATTTTGCCATTACAGAGCAAGTGGTCCAGTCACAAATGGGGCATTTCAGTCATGAAATGCCCCATTTGTCATGGCTTTTAGAAGGGCTCAGAGAGTTTCTCATTTTCTCTTACAGCATCTCCCAGTGTTATTTAAAAATAACCAGATTAACCTTTTTTTAAAAGTGTGTGTTTCCACATAAACTCCAAGTTTAACACACAACACAATGACTTAAAAGCTCACAGACTGTGGCCAATATGTTCAGTCTGCTCAAAAAGCTTGGCCGCTTCATTTAACGTGTGTAACACTTCTTCATAATATTATTTCTGCAATGTGACAATATTTAGTCCACTCTTTGTACTAGACACTATTACCGAAGTGGTACTCTGTGGACTCACACATCAAGTCTGTCCATTCTATGAATAATAAAGTTGAAATGTTGATGCAAATGTAATGCGTTAAGCTGGAACCAAAGAATTCGGTAACATCCTATCCCTTTCCCTTGTCAGTCTACTGACGGAAGTTTAGAAAGCAAGATGTTATCGCCACTTGTTTCTCTGAACATCCCACCAGTATTACACAGGCAGGTCCACCTCAAACTGTTGTGCATGTCCCAAAAGGCACCCTATTACTCAAAGAGTAGGGCACTATATAGGGAGCAGGATGCCTTTTGGGATACATGAGTGGTGAAAATTACTCAGAATGTCTGGAACCACGTGTTGCTACGTGGCTCACAAGATCTGAGTACGTTGCAGAAATACAGATTAAATCCGGTATGTATGCTACAGAACATTTAGCCATTATGGCACTACTATATTATCCGGTTCTATACTGAGCCTTTTTTGAGCAAGGTAGTCAATATCTTTTTAGATTGATTGAGGCCCGCAATATTCAAAACCATTCATTAAATAGTTTTTAAAAAATGATATTGCAGAAAATACAAACAAAAAAAGATAATTTATGCTAACCTGACTATTGAATAACATTTAGCTACAAACCAAATGACGTATCATGTATACAATGAGGTGTAACACTTCATTCTCCAGCAATCTACTTTGTTATCTGATGGAAGATACATGCTGTGTTCATTTCCTTTGGACTTTTAAGACTTTTTCACCACACCCCTTCCCATTCAGTACAAGTGGACAGATACTGATGCCATAAACAGTTTATTGAATTTTAAATGTTACCTTCCAAGAATTTTAACTGTGTGTCAAATGGAAAAATATTTATATCATTTAAATGTGAATGTAAAATCTTTGGTTTGTCTCAGAGTCAGAGAAAGACTAGGTGTTGTCACTGAATCAGATAATAGGGATTCAAATCAAATCCTAGAACTTGCTGGTATAATGCAAATCTTTTAAATGTCAATATGAGTTTTATAGAGGGTAGTCTATGTAAGCTATAGAGTACAGTATTTGTGATAAAACACAATTTGGCAGTTGGTGATGTCTATGAAAGCAAGTTGAAGTGTATGTGACAGGAAGTTGAGGAGTATAGGGACTTTTCTCCCTGAACACATATGGTTAATAGTTTTTTTATTTGCTGTGTTTATTTGTTTTGCGTTTTTATATATTTTTTGACTTCATATTTATTGGGTTTCTTAATGTCATTGCTTTTATGTTGCGATTTTAAAGAGCTAATTTCATAATAATGGACTCATTGAACTGTGGATATTATGAGCGCTGCTGATGCTGATGCTGATGAGAGCTGTGTATATTTGGCCCTCATCTGAGGTAAAGAAGGACAATTGTGACAATTGTTTACTCGCTGAGGGCTACAGGGAAGCAGTTGCTACGTTAAGCAAACAAATTGCTAACCTACACAAACTACTATGAAAGCCACGTTCTCATATCTTCCCATTATCTTCCACTGATGTGTGTTTCACCAACGGGCAGACTATTATTGGTCAATTAGCCATTGCCCTCTATGGATCCGCCACAACAGGATCTGTCCCAGAGACTATAGTTGGTGGGTCTTTTGCGAATTATTCACAGGAAGTTCCTCACCCGGACCAGACCAATCAGCCATGGAGTCACTGTCTGTCGTGAAAATCGTGGGTTACGGCATGTTGTGTCTGTGTGAGTTCTTTTATTCAGGTGATTATAGGGGTGAGAACCCCCGGAGGGACAAGGCTGTGCTGGAGGCTAAGGCTCAGGAAGATCAACAGCAGGCTAACATCATCATGGGAAGCTCCATGGTAAGAATACGTTCAGTCTGAGATACCCGCACACTTCCAAGAGAAAAGGTCATGGATTTAATTGGATTTTTTAGGACCATGAAGAAACAGAAGCCTGATCTGACAACGGTTGTGTTGCACATGGGATCAATATGAAGAAATATTTGCATCCTTCATGAAATTGAACAAAAGTGTATGCAAAAAAAACACTAACCAGAAGTCGTATTTTGAGCTCAAACATAAGGGGCAATCATGTTCTCATACACAAAACATTTCATAGAGTTGTGCAAATTTATCTACTAAACGTTGTCCATTTCCATCTCCTCGCAGTTGTGGGACTGAGAGTTTAAGTTGTTTTTGATCTCTTCCCCTTTAGCAAATGCCTCTGTCCAAAGACATGGGCACATCCTTCATAGACAGTTTTCGGAATAGGTTGGGCTACTTTGTCAAACATGGAATTTACCTGGATGAAAATAGCGCTCGGCTGTTGTCATCAAACTTTTGAGCGGTAGTTGGTTATTGGCAAAATCTCACGGTCAGTAATAAAACTCAGATTTTGTACATTTTGATTTCATGTAGTTTAACAATACGTGAAAAAGTACAAGGGGTTAATACCTTTGATCCACTGTATCTCAGTAGAACCCAGACATCTTTATTCATCGTTATCAGAAACTTTTACGGATGCTTTCAATCACCACTTTGCTGCAGCAGGCAATCTCTTTGCAAACAAGCAAGTTTATTTATATAGCACAATTCATACATCGAAGCAATTCAATGTGCTTTACAAAGAAAAATAAAATATAAAATATATAAAAATACAATAACATAAAAACAAATACTCAAATTAAAACATCAAAACAAATGAAAACATCATAATAATAGAAATACAATAAGAAAACATAAAGATAAAAAAAAAAAAAGATTAGAAATGGGATAAAAACATAGGAAGCTATAAGGCTAAACAGTGTGGTTAAGTATAAGTGCTCAGTCGTAGGCACGTGAAAAGAGTAGTGTTTTTAACCTGGATTTAAAAATGGATATGTTTGGGGCACGTCTAAGATCTTCTGGTAGTTTATTCCAGTTGTGTACAGCATAAGTGCTAAACGCAGCTTCTCCATGTTTAGTTTGGGCTCTGGGCTCTACTAGCTGACCAGTGTTCATGGATCTAAGAGCCCT
>JACXGI010009799.1:0-29338 GCA_016801175.1 Esox masquinongy | reverse complement strand
CTAAAGATGATGCACAAGAAAGCCCACAAACAGTTTGCTGAAGACAAGCAGACTAAGGACATGGATTACTGGAACCATGTCCTGTGGTCTGATGAGACCAAGATAAACTTATTTGGTTCAGATGGTGTCAAGCGTGTGTGGCGGCAACCAGGTGAGGAGTACAAAGACAAGTGTGTCTTGCCTACAGTCAAGCATGGTGATGGGAGTGTCATGGTCTGAGGCTGCATGAGTGCTGCCGGCACTGGGGAGCTACAGTTCATTGAGGGAACCATGAATGCCAACATGTACTGTGACATACTGACGCAAAGCATGATCCCCTCCCTTCGGAGACTGGGCCGCAGGGCAGTATTCCGACATGATAACGACCCCAAACACACCTCCAAGACAACCATTGCCTTGCTAAAGAAGCTGAGGGTAAAGGTGATGGACTGGCCAAGCATGTCTCCAGACCTAAACCCTATTGAGCATCTGTGGGGCATCCTCAAACGGAAGGTGGAGGAGCGCAAGGTCTCTAACATCCACCAGCTCCGTGATGTTGTCATGGAGGAGTGGAAGAGGACTCCAGTGGCAACCTGTGAAGCTCTGGTGAACTCCATGCCCAAGAGGATTAAGGCAGTGCTGGTAAATAATGGTGGCCACACAAAATATTGACACTTTGGGCCCAATTTGGACATTTTCACTTAGGGGTGTATTCACATTTGTTGCCAGCGGTTTAGACATTAATGGCTATGTGTTGTGTTATTTTGAGGGGACAACAAAGTGTCATTTCTTCAGTGTTGTCACATGAAAAGATATAATCAAATATTTACAAAAATGTGAGGGGTGTACTCACTTTTGTGAGATACTGTATATTAGGTTTATGTTCATCATGGACTGAGCTTTTTTTTTAGCTTATTTTTACTTTGTCAACATCTATTAGGCCTGAGTATTTTTACATATTTATGGATATGTTGTTAGGCCCAATAAAGTTGTGGGTCCACCAGGCCCGCAAACATTGGGTGACATGCATTGTATATATATGTCTTTCTTGTCTTCTGGAAAGCACTTTGAGTTGCCTTGTGTATGAAAATGTGTTATACAAATAAATTTGACTTGACTTGACTAACAAAAATACTAACACCACGCAAGGGTTAAATATCACGTCACTATTCAGATATCCAGGGAACTTCTTTGAAACCTGCGTGTAACCTTATTCAAGTGTAAAAAGTTTAAATAACTCCAAGCAAATGGTTATGATATGAATACAACAATCCTGGACGCTTGTGGTAAAGGTCAGGTATTCTGAATTTATCCAGAAAGATCGAGAAGTGGGCGTGGCTAGAACGATTCTGCGCAGTGCTGCACGATGGAAAGGTTTCCCGCCTAAGAATGTCTTTTTAAAAAACTACTGTCTGGACGAGACAGTCACACACAATCAACGGTTCTGTAAGATTATATGAGACATAAGTTGTACAGGTTTTACCAATTTGACCTTTGTAAAAAATGTTCGTTTGCTCTTTTTCATCTGTGACATGTTCGTCTTGCTCGGAATCAATGGTGCTGTTTATGCTATTTGAAATGAGGTGAGGGCGAGTCGACAGTAACACAAACAAAATCAGATTTTGAGCGGGCGAACATCTGCAGGAAACTGTTGAAGAGCTAGCTAGCTAACTAGCTGTGTTACACAGTCAGGTAATTTGTATCTAATAATTTGCAAAGAGGTTCAGGCAAGAAACAAATGGGGTTTAACCTGAAATACTTTACAGTAAAAGTAAGCTCTCAGGTAAAAAATATGTAATTACGAGCGAAGTGGCAAACCTATAGTCTAGACTGTAGCTTACGCCACACTAGAAGTACAGTACACTATTCGTTCTAAGTTTTGCAGTTAGCCAATTTTGGTATTTCATAGGATTTGAGTGCAAAGTATTTTCATTTTGAATTGCACGTTTTACCTGCAGACAGTTACAGTTATGAGAGAATGTGATGGAATTATATTTTTCAATGGTTTATGAATTACTTTTATTCAGGAGAATATTGAAGAAAATTGGAACGGAGGAGCTGTGGGCAGGCTACTCCTTGAAGGCCAGGATGCAGAATGCTGTCGCACATAAGTAAATGCGCATATGTAGAGATGTATAATGTAATTATTTTAAATTATTTTTTTGTGGATAGTTTTTTTGGAATATCAACGAAACACTGTCAAAGGGATAAAGGCGTTCCTAGAGGGGGAACCTCAACCTAGAGATGTGTAGCCTCAACCTTATCTGTTTTTCAAAATAGTTGCCTAGTCTAGGGGTTTTCAACATTTTCTTGTCCCGGGACCCCCACCCAAACCAAGAATCCATTCACTCCATATAACTTTCAAGGCAGTATAATCTTTCTTTTTTTACTATTTACTATTTTTGAGTAGTCTGCAAGCGTTGCTTTGCCACTGTTGTCTGCATGTTAGAAGTGGAAACACTTGCCTTGCGAAAGTATTCGGCCCCCTTGAACTTTTTGACCTTTTGCCACATTTCAGGCTTCAAACATAAAGATATAAAACTGTAATTTTTGTGAAGAATCAACAAGTGGGACACAATTATGAAGTGGAACGAAATTTATTGGATATTTCAAACTTTTTTAACAAATAAAAAACTGAAAAATTGGGCGTGCAAAATTATTAACTGGAAATCCTGCCAAACAGGAAGTCCTGCCCACCTGTCAAATCAAACCGGAAGCCCCACCCACCAGGGTCATAAATCACCAAAGTGACAAAATAGACCCTACATTTACTACTAACTAGAAACATATTATGCATAACCTTGCACAAAGCGCAAACTTGCACCCCTATTTCTTTGCATGCAAACAATTTTGCATGTTTCAAAACTGGCTACACAGGAAGTAATTGAAGAACTTGAGATTGGTGTACTGTCAGGAGAATTAAATATGAAATCTACTGAAAATGTGCTTAAGCAATATAGTTAAGATAAGATAATCCTTTATTAGCATTGCACAGAGACCCATACAATGACATTGGGAGTTCCCCAACATGAGGTGCGTTAGCAAGGATAAAAACAAGAAAAGAAAACCAGATAACAATTTAGACACTTTTCTATCCATAAATAAGGGTGAGGCAGTAATATATTGCACGTATTGTTAATATTGTAATAATTGCTCATGTTGTACGTTAATATATGTAGAGAGAAATAATTAACACGGTGTATCACAGTCAATGGCAAGTTAACGGCTCATCCAGGGAGGGTAGAGAGCAGCCGGTCGTTTTTACCGCTGACCTTATCACTCTCTGCAGCTTTCCCTTTTCGGCCACTGTGCAGCCAGGATGCCATGTGGTAATAGAGTATGCCAGCACACTCTCGATGGTGGAGCGGTAGGAGATCACCAGCAGCCTCTCCTCCAATTAGTCCTTCTCAGAACTCTCAGGAAGTGGAGTTGCTGCTGGGCCTTTGTAGAAAATTAATTAATTATCATATCCTTATTTATTCATTATTTTATTAGAAGGTTTTTGTACTCTGTATGCTTGATCAATTACACATATACTGAAAGACTTGTCTCTCTCTGTCTCCAACTTATAAGGCCAGTGTTTTGTGTTCAGGGGCAGTGATGAATGGAATGAGGGCTGAGCAGGGCCTTGGCTCCTTTTAACAGTAAGAGAAACAGGCCTCTGCCTGTGCCATTAAACCGCCATAAGAAACTGTTCTCTAGGAGGAAGCTCTTGAACAGCAGGGGGTTGTTATTACTTACATCCAACAGGTGAACAGAGCTCTATTCCTTATTGGGAACAGCACAGTTAACTAAAGTTCCCATATAGTAACAGTCCAGATTGATATATTTCAGTCTTTGACCGGGTAGTCTGGGCAACCGACATTCTATGATTTTCTGTGCCTCCTGGAGCTATCTGAGTGCAACCTTGCATTTTTAGACTACCTCATAGTCGCGACTATTCCTTATACGTACATTCTGCAAATGCTAATTTCATCATATGTACTGTTGGGAGAGAATTTAAGCTTGAAACTTAAAATGCATAATCAGAACAATTGTTATGACACTACTCTGTTGGTCTCTGTACTTATACTCTGTTTTGTGAAAGCGATTGTTCCCGTGGATCCACGAAATTAAACTTGAAATAATCAACTGTTATACGACCGACTGAGAAGTCTTTATTTTGATAAATCGCAAGCATTTTCCATCTTCCACACCTTCTTCACAACTGCTATCGTGTTTGCCGACCAAGGTCCTCTGAGATATAAGTCTTCAGAAATTTAAGTGTGGACACAGTCGCCATTGATGTGGATCGACTTTGTCCCTCTGGAAATCTATGACCAACTCCTTGTTTTTTTAGTGATGAGTTAAGTGGTTTCTAATCCATCATTTTTCCAACCGCTGCACCTCGTCCCTGTAAGCCATCTCATTATCTCCTGTTATGAGCCCCACCAAGGTGGTGTCGTCTGCAAATTTAATTATTGTGTTGGAAGGGTGGGTGGGAGCGCAATCATGGGTGTCTTTGGCATACAAAAGTGGGCTCAGTACACAACCCTGTGGGGAACCGGTGCTGAACGTGAGGGTGGAGGAGCTGTGGGTACCGATCTTTACAGTCTGTGGCTGATTTGTAAGTAAATCTCTGATCCAGGCGCAGGTGGCAGGGAGGAAATCCAGGGCCGCCAGCTTGTCCACTAGGATGTCGGGGACAATGGTATTCAATGCCGAACTGTAGTCGACAAAGAGCATCCTTATGGAGGTCTTTGGAAATTCCAGGTGGCTAAGAGCAGTGTGGAGGTCTATGGAGATAGCATCATCAGTTGATGTATTTGATCTATATGCAAATTGATGAGGGGCAAAGGTAGGAGGAAGGCTGGCTTTGATGTGGTATGATAAAAGTCTCTCAAAGCATTTTGCGACCACTGATGTTAATGCAATGGGTCTGTAGTCACTGAGGTTACTGGTGGTTGAGTTTTTAGGGACAGGGATTATGATAGCCGACTTAAGACAAGCTGGGACCATGGAGTGTGTTAGGGAGAGATAAAAAATGTCAGTCAAGACTGCTGAGAGCTGGTTAGCACATATTTTAAGTACTTTGCCAGGTACTTCATCAGGCCCTGCAGCTTTCCTAGTGTTCACAGTTCTAAACACCTGGCTTACTTGATGTTCCTGGAGAGAGAATATGTGTACAGGGGTTTGCGGTCTAAGGGGCAGTGTGACTGTGTGGGTTCTTGTAGTCTCGAAGCAGGCAAAGAAATTATTTAGTTCCACAGCCAGCGAGGCGTTAACAATGTTTGTCACAGGGGGGTTATAGTTGATAAGATGTTTCAATCCCTGCCACATTTGCAGTGGGTTGTTATTTGACAAATGGTCCTCCACCCTCATTTTGTAGGCCTCCTTAGCCCCTTTGATACCTCTCCTCAAGGCTGCTTTCGCCAAGCTGTACAGAGCCTTGTCAACCGTCCTAAAGGCGGAGTTGCAGGCTCTCAGGAGTGACTGAACTTCACTTGTCATCCAGGGCTTCCGGTTCGGGTAGACACAGATGTGCTTATCAGCCGTGACATTATCAGTGCAGTACTTGATGTAAGACAGAACAGTGTCAGTGTAGCCCGGTAAGTCCAGTTGTTCAAAGACTCTCCACTCTGTGAGAGTGAAACAGTCCTGTAGCTGGGAGAGAGAACCCTCTGGACAGACTTTTACACTCTTTGTGACTGGTTTGGTTTTTCTCCTGAGAGGTATGTATGCTTGGATGAGGAGCAGTGACTGATGGTCAGACAGACCCAGATGTGGAAAGGGGACTGCCCGATAGGCATATTTCAAATTGGAATTACCCGGTCCAGTGTGTTAATCCCTCTGGTGGAGCATTGTACATACTGTACAAATTTGGGAAGGACTGACTTTAAGCATGCTCAATTAAAATCCCCAGCTATAATCTGTGTTCCCTCTGGATGAGAGAGCTGCTGTCTATTAACAGTGTTATACAAATGAGCGAGAGCTATGCTAATGTTAGCATCAGGTGGAATGTAAACAGCAGTGATGATTACTACTGTTAGCTCTTTGACAGATAGAAGGGTCTGCAAACAACTGTCATTGCTTCTATATCAGGAGAGCAATGAGTGTCTATGATCCTGCTGTTTGTACACCAGTGATTGTGAACATATACACACAACCCCCCCCCACTCTTACTGTTTCTGTTGTAGTGGTGGATGGTGTAGCTAGCTGTACTGTAGCATCAGGAATTGGTTGATGAAGCCAAGTCTCCGTGATAATCAACACACAGCTCTCTCGAAAGGAAGTGTTTGCTGCAAGAAGTAGCTCCAGTTCATCGAGCTTGTTAAATATAGATCTTGCGTTGGTCAGGAAGATACTTGGTAAGCGAGGGTTTAAATGGCTGTTTCCTTAGCCTAGCTAGCAGGCCTGCTCGGCAACCTCGCTTCTGTTTGCGCTACCTGCGTTGCTTGCCAGGGCTGAATACAACCAACATCCAGAGGGATGTTATAAGTCCGCTGGAAGTCGCTCGTAACTGCAACCAGTGCACGAAAAGGCCTGTTTCGGAGTGTGTCCGTACAAGTAAAGATATTTGTAATGGTGACAAGTAAAAGGCCAGTACAGAGAAGTCACGATATAAAACTGTTTTAACCAGTAGTAAGAAGTCAGCTCTTGACATTTCTGGAAACTCCTCAAACTTTGCACATGCAAATTAGTTCTTAACACTTGTCATTTGTCCTCATTCTAATTTCAACAGTTTACACTCAGCAGGCAACCTAAAGTTAAAAAGCAGTATATTTAAAGTGTTGTATTTTTGGACACAAAGTAGTATAGAAATAGTTCATTGAGTGAAAATGGACCCAATTATTTTAAAATGTTGTATACTTGTATATAATTTAAATCAAATAATTGTATCCATTTTAACACACTTAAAAATATTTAGTACATCATATAGTTTTAAAATAATTTTGAAAGTGCCACAAAAGTTGTTCCAAAATAATATTTTTATTGTTTACAAGTGTGTGGCTGTTAACCATGGCAACAAAGGAAAAATGAAATAACAAAGGAGTCATTGAATAAAAGCCTTCATAAAAAGGCTGGTTGAGGATTCAGATTCACAAGATGTTAGATGTTATATTGCAAAGTTCAAGAAACAATGTCAGCTGAACAATGGCAAGATCCTTGTTTGGACATAATAATATAAACAAAAAAACTCCCGTACACAGCCTGCGTTACTTGCAAAAAGGATTTAATAACAACGTTTTGGTACCAAGATTTCAACAGTTTACACTGAGCAAGCAACCTAAAGTTGGTACCGAAACGTTGTTATTAAATTCTTATTGCAAGTTATGCAGACTGTGGGAGTTCTTTGTTTGGTTGAATCGACCTTTCGTCTTCTCTGACGCACCGGTCGATCTACAGGTGTGCAAAAGTTGGGTTTCTTAATGGATATAATAATGTGAAAACCCTATGCAGATCCTCTCTATCTTCATTTGATATGACAAACATCTTTTTATGGGGAAGGCAAATGATATCAGAATTGCAAATGAAACACTAGTCAGTTGGTTATTCTCACTCTTTTCAGTCTCTATTGATTTCCTGTCTGCTTTTGTCTTAGCTTGTGTCCACAAACGTACTTGCACTTTGTGCACACTGCTGCATTGTACAATTTCTGTGTTGACGATCATCTGCCTTGCGCTTTGACGTTATAGCGACTTGACTTGACACAAGTCCGTCATTTGACTTGACTCAAGTCCGTTACCGCAAATGACGTTTAAATAAAAGAGCGGAGATGACACACAGTTTTCCGACAGAACGTTTAATGGAATTAGGAGGGCGTAGTAATGGAAAACTAAATAACCCAATCTGGCGAAGAAAACCAGGAGTGAGAGCGTGATGATTTTCAATGACCAGTGAAATTAAGAGGATTGGAGTTCACTACAATCCCGCTTCTTTTTCAAACTCACAAGAACGTTTTTCATCGCAATTGTGAATGTGTTTTACTGGTGGTTGTAATCAAAGTCTAACATTTCAGTAAAGCGTCGAGAATGCATTCCAGCAATTTCTATTTAACTTGCCAAGCCATGGAAATGGCTACCGAAAACGCGACAACAGTTCAAGGCAGTCCAAGTAATTTTGTTACTACAAATCAAGGTAAGAGTCTATAAGAGCTTACTGCACATTAGCTAGCAGTACCTTCGGTAACGAGTTGTTTTGTGTAACAGCTATCTAGCTTGCTGGGTACCGTTGTTACATACAGAATGCAATATTAAGCGCATTGTAGCTAGATAACTAACCCTAGTTAAACATTATATAGATATGTTTATACACATACATACAGTACCTAGCAAATTAACCAGACTTTAGACTGTATTTATACCAGGTTACTCGAAGAAAGGCCAGGGTCTTCGTCGAGCAAGACAAAATATATTATCTGTAAGTTGAATGTTTAACTACAGTACCTATGTTAGATTTGTGCGGTTTGTAGTTTTATTAAAATTTTTATAATTTGCTAATTGCCCTGAATGACCCCATTTTCATAGCGTGCGGTCGGGGACCTACACAATACTGCTGGCGAGGATGAAAAGTATAGGCCGCATGAAAGGTGAATGTGAATTTATATTACATTAAAATTATTAAATTATACTTTCAAAATAAATAAATCAATAAGTGTTTGGTGGCTGCGTGAAATAGAACATTTATCATGCAAATGTATTAAACCAGATTAGTCTTAGGTTGTCTGGATTGTAGGCTTTGGGGAGGAATAATTTGGCGGGAATAACACTATACAATAAACACTGTACCTTGTTATATAAATTGGTTAACACCTTGTTATTGAGTTTAACTTGGTTAATAACTTGTTAATTACGATTTATTTATAGACATTTATTTGTTAAGCATAGAAGGGGCATGGCAAAAAAATATTTTCACATTTATTGCTTTACTGCTTTGGTTGAATATGTACATCATCTGTGATAGATGGGTCCAATACTGCACTGAAAAAGGAATGTTTTGTCTTTCATATCTCAGGTACAACAGTCCACACAACACTGGTGTGCTGGGATTAGTGGTAAATCAGATTAGTCTAAAATGTATTGATGAAGAATGGAGCGGGACTGACTTTGAAGTTAAGAAATAGCCAGACTGCAAACTCAAACATTGAATTAAGGATTATAAAGCATATTATATATAATTGCTAAAACACCACACTTGACTTCTCAGATGCAGCTGCAAGCTGATACTGGACACAAAAGGAGAAAGATTGTTCGTTGAACAACCTGGACAAAGCCGCAAAGAGGGACATCAAACAGCGGACACAGCGCCGCAAGCGACAGGTTTGTTTATGTGTAGAAAGAAAAAAACACGTTTTCAGAACATTTGTTTTATATTTGACTGGAAGTGATGACTCATTTCTCTTACAAAATAAATAAAATAAGGCGTATATCCCTAAAATGGGTGTATATCCCTTTTTATATGAAGGTAAAACAGCGACATATGTTTTTTATTTGTAAAAAATGTTGCACACTTGTAAAAAAAGATTTGCAAACTTGGAATTACTTGGGTAGTTGTATAATAAATGTGCATAGTGTAACTAACTTGATATTTGGAATCATGCTACTCATTTAAAACACTTGCCAACGTAAAATACGGACACAGTTTTGTCACTAAAATGTCACTAGAACTGTGACAAATTTTTTTTTATTTGTAAATCACAGTCTGCGGTTGTATGTTTCACAGCGGTTACAAGCGGATATACCCATGAGGACACTGATTGGCACAGCATAGCGTTTTCTGACCAATGAACTGAGTGCATGGTGAGCCCGTCACATTTTCATGTTTTAACCAATCTGAACAGATTCTGGAACACAAGTGTTTTAACTCATAGTGATGTATTGCAGAGGAGAAAAAACGGTTTCAGTGTAATGTGTAGGGCAGGGTGTGTATTTCTCGTGTTGTCCTGCCCTCTTGTGGTCCTTGTGTTATGTTGTCTTGTCACACCTTGGTTAATGTCTAACACCTGTGCTTGTTTCCCAGCTGTCTTGTGTTAGTCTCGTTATCTGTGTATTTAGTTTGCTCTTTTCGGGTGTGTGGCGTGGATTATTGTTTCTTGTATCGCGTTTTGTTGGTGAGTGTTGCTTTATATTAACTGTTTGACGTTATTTGTATAAGATGCATGTTGCGCACTTTTAGTTAATTCAGTTAATCCTTATTGTGTCCGTTCGTTGTTTGGTTTTTTGGTTTTTGGTTTCATTAAAAACCCACGAACATGAGAAATGCCTGCGCTTGGTTCTTCGCCCACACTACACCATTACCGTGACATTCAGCATGGTCGGCGTCTCCTACCCGCTCGTACCTCAGTTGTTGATACTATACCAAACCTTTCATCCAGTTCGTTCAACCTTTTGCCAAACAGTGATGACAACCCTAGCAGACAAACAAATGTGTAGAACAAATGCAAATGCACTAAGTGATGAAAAAAAACTACATGTTATGATGTGAACAATATTCAACTGGTATGTATGTGCCCAAACTAGTCTAATACAAAATATGAATCGTGCAAAGGGAATTTCTATTATTCTCGTGGTAAATACATATCCATGTCAAAGGCAAAAAATTAAGTAGCCATGTAAATTCCTTGCTAGTTGCTAGATTTATATTTTAGTAATTTAGCTAGTAGACTCCAGTAAAACTTTGCATTGATCTAGCTAGGTGGAAAAATCATCAAAAAGGTTTGTTTTTCCATCAAAAACTGAGGTACGAGAACCCGACCGTGCTTAGCCATGTTTTTCTTCCTCTGCATTACTATGAGTTGAAACCAATTAAAACACTGTGTTCCTGAATCTACTCAGATTGGTTAAAATGTGAAAACGTGTTACGTTCATGATGCATTCAGTTCATTGGTCAGAAAAAGCTATGATCTGCCAATCAGAGTCCTCATGGGTATATCCACTTGCAAACGCTGTGAAACATACTACCGCAGACTGTGATTTACAAATAAAAATAATTTTGTCACAGTTCTAGCAAGATTTTGGTGACAAAATTCTGAGCGGCCGTGTTTTACGTTGGCAAGTGTTATTAATGAGTAGCATGATATCCAATATCAAGTTGGTTACAAGTATGCACATTTTTTATACAACTACAAAAGTTATTACTAGTTTGGAGATCTTTTTACAAGTGTGCAACATATTTTACAAATAAAAAACTTATGTCACTTATCTTCATAATTTTTAATATGTGTTTAAATTTATCCTAATACCTTTAGCTTCCTTAAATGTGAAGTGTATGACTTGCTGTAATGTTTGGACCGCTCTAGATTTTTACAGCTTGACATTGTCAGTTTATTGTCCACTGTACTTTCACTGGCTTTGGCTAGTTGGCTGAAAGAACTCTTGGCTGAAGAGAAGTTGCAGTTTGTCGGGGCAACTGAGGACATGTCTGATTTGGAGACTGAACCCGGTGGATTTTTGGGTTCCTCTTCGAGCTGGCGCTCTGCTGAGTTTGAGTACCTGATCAAATCAGCTGACAAATGAAGGAGCGCCAACCGTTCTTATGCGGAGAAGATGCGTCGCCAAAACGAAAACCATTCCACTCGTCCACGACCACCACAGCCCTACCCTGGACACCTGAATGCTCAGAACATTTAAAGAGAAACTGTGGTTTACCTGGCAACTGAGGACATGATGTCTGGTGTGGAGACTGGATTTTTGGTTTCCTGATCAAATTAGCTGACCAGTGAAGGTCACTTGAACTGGACTGATTTACACACACACACACACACACACAGTCAAGTCTCTATTGCTGCTACCAGACACTCCACTTTACTTTATATAGTTTTTAGTATCTTTATTAGGGTGTAGTAATTTTGTTGTCCATTACTTAAAAATGTTTTGCTATTTGTTTTTAGCCTTTCTATTGGTGCATTGCTGTGAGGTTAGTATTGCGTAAAGGTTTTATTCACATTGACAATTTGTTTTCTATTGTTACTCCTCAAATTTCTACATTATTCCAAACTTTTGGCCACCAGTGTCCTTTTGAGAACTTTCTATTCTTGTATTGCTGTGTGGGAACCTGCAAGCAAGCATTTCCACTTTAAACTTAACTATTTGCACTATCTTTAATTACATTGCCGTTTTTAGTCATGTGTCCCAATATTTATTTGATTTGAATTAATATACGTAACATATTTTCTTGTTACCTTGTAACCCTGTTAAATTGTATACTTTAAAGAATGTTATGTTGCTGCATCGCTGTGAGGGTACATACAAGCATTTTCTTGCCGAACTTGTTTTCACTACTTTAACAATTGTACATCTGTTTATATGTACACATTCATTGTGAAATACTGTCCCAATGTCCAGTGCTGGAGTTTCCTTAAAAGTAGGGAAAAGTAGAAGAATCCCATGCTGGAGCTGTTGCCAGTCAGGATTCTAACTGTCCTTGACTGTTGATAGCTCCTTTGCGGTTCCACTTCGTGAAAAATCGCGACATAAACTTTGGCATGTTGAATAATTAAAGACTGTAGTTCTCACAACTGGCCTGGAATTGGCAACATTCGTAAGAGGTGTCAAGATAACTAGGACTACGAAACAGGGGTATTTGGCACAGTGAACTTGGCACCGCAATCCAATATTCAAGAGCTCTGTATAATTATAGATGTTTCTCACAGGGGGGTTATGTGACAAACACGTTTCAAAATTGGCTACATAGGAAATAATTGATGAACTTGAGATTGGTGTACAGTCAGGGGAATTACATATGAAATCTATTGCTTAAGCAATATAGTTGTAACCCAGACTACCTTAACTGTGATAACGGAAACATTACAGAAAACAAATTCTCTTAGCTCTCTTTCCCGGAGTGATCCCCTGGGCACTGACTTCAAAAGGTCTTTATTTTTCAAAGACAATTTTACTGTCATTGAACCAATTGAATATGTATTGGAGGCAGAGAGGAACTTTTATTTATGTCCCGATTTTGAAAATTTTAACTGATAAATCAAAATAATGTGCTTAATATAATTCTGCCAGAGGAATCTGTTCCGAGGGACTATCTGGTCAGTATAAATCGTATTGTGATGGAATATATTTTAAAGATAATCTATTGCTTTTAGGAGAACAGCTATGCATTGCTCTGTTTATATATTGATGATTTGTAACCATTTGGGTACTTCCAGGAAGAAACAAAGTGTGTGCCCTCTATTGGATTATCTACTTATTAAATATCGGTCTTCTTTATCATCCATTTACCTTACAACATTGTGTAACAGTAACGATGTAAAAACCTTTTGATATGGCCAAGTTCTGGAACCACTTTTGAAAGATATTGAAGTGCTTGAATACCAAGGAATTTATATCCAGAGGATAGGGGTTAATGTTAAGGAAACCGTGCTTTTTGTTGCTGCTGATTACCTAGGAGCACATTCATTGGCTGGTTTCCAGGAATCTTTCAACGTTGATAAATATTGTCGATTTTGTTGGCCAGTCGTGAAGATATTCAGACAGTTGAAGTCAAAAGTGGGTTATTTCCTCTCAGGACAAAATTGTCCTACAGTGCCAATGTTTCTGAGCTCCCAGAGAATCAACATCTGCAGTGTTTATGGGGTTAAAAGGGACTGTGTTTTAAACAGGTTGGGTCACTTTCACGCAAGCACAGGGTTCCCCCAAACTTTCTTTATAACCTTTTGGAGGGGATTCTACCTGTCAAACTGAGTTTTTGTCGATGTAGTTTGATTTCCAAAAAATACTTTACACTCAGTGAAGAGTTAAATGGTACAATACAGAACTTTCCCTACAAATTTTCTGATAAGACTAACCGACCCCAGAAAATACCAAAGACATTCAGGGTGAATGGTTCAATTAGTGGAACTGGCCATGAGAATTGGACTGTGTTGAGGCTGCTCCTTTTGCTGATAGGTGAATTAGTTCCAAAAAGTGATCAAACATGGGGAATTCTCCTTGAGTTGAAAGACATTGTTGAGCTGTTGGCAGGGGCCGGCCCTGACGAATTTGGGGCCCTAGGCAAGATGGTGCCCCTTGCATCGTAACCACCGATCATTGTGTTCATACAATGAACACAGAAACTGCATAGATTTGTCTTTGAGATTTTCTTTATTTTAGAAACAAACCAACACAAAATAAAAAATAGTATTAAAGAAACAATTGACATAAAACCAATTATAAATACAATATAAATAAGATTATTGAAGGAAAAAAATATATTACAGAAACCTTGGGACATGCCTAGCCTTTTCAAGCTACCCACTGATGTTGGGAATATGTCAGTTGTTTCTGTGGACATTTTAGACAACTCAATCAAACAGGCCATTGAGCTGACAAGTGTGTTTAACCGGGAACAAATACTGTGAGGGAATGTTACTCTTTTTTAGATGCACAAGTGGACTTCCTGTCTTTGGAAAAATCCTAAAAATATTAGTGGCAATGAAGGCATCATTCATTGTTGAACCTTCCTCAGCTGGTACTTAGAGCACCTCAGATGTTATGAACTAACCAGAAAGCTCTCCAAAGAGCTGTGTTGTAGAACCCAAAGAACAGAATGACTACACCACAATGTCCTCTTACATGTTACAAGACTCCTAGTTACACTAAATACTTTTCTTATACATTAAACCATAGTCTCAACTGACCTCCAGAAATTAAAATAGAGTTGAATTTGTACTGTCTCTTGATTGAAATGTAAGTGTCTCTGAATAATGCAAACATTTTTACATCCGTCTCTTCTCTCTAATAGATCTCTCTCTCACTGCAGAGCACCAAACTAGAAGAGCTAAGCACAGGGCTGAACGTCATGATCAAAACATAATCATGTTAATTCCAGTGAAAATTGCAATTGATGACATCAGGAGAGTTGCTATTGAAAGTCTGCCAGAAGATGGTGGGTGAACTGCAGTCAATACCGAAGAGCAAGCTTAATTTGGAAGGCGACATGGTACTTCAATTTGAAGATCCCCCATTTGACAATCAGTTGTTTAACTAGACCAGTTTCTTGGATCTACCTAAAGACAGCAACCTTGAAAGTAATACTTAAGACATTACCTGACTCGCAGATTTCAGACAGTGGCACTTTGGACACTGCCAGTATTTCGTCATAATCAGACACTGTTTCACCTACCAACTGTTCACAGAAGTGGCCTGAGCCATTTATCATCCCTAACGTTGACTATGATGTTGAATTGAAGCTAAAATGTGGGAGTGTTATGAAAAGGCTGGTTCTGTTTTACAAGTCTCCAAGAACATGAAAACTGAAGATCTTGAAAAAGTAGCAAAATGTTCGATTTCAATCCGTATCCTACTCAGAAACAAGTAGAAGGTGCTCTCATTTTCAAACACCCATGCTTAAAAGAACCTGGATCTATGTGTGGGTGGTATGCATGGAAATGTAGCCTATATTACAAGATGGGAAACGACAGACAAAATCTGCATGTAGCAGGCTGTCCTGAGCTCACGGTAAACACTCAACCCCTCTCTTATACCCCTCTTTCACACTTGCACTCGTTCTTTCTGAAATTCATATTACTTTATTGGCAGAAAAAAATTGTGATAATATTTCCAAAAACATCGATGCAGAGATTATCTCACAGAGGGACTGACGGATTCATCCTAGTACTGGAGTGCAAGGATTGCAATACCGGAGTGGAGAAACCCCCTGGAGGGTTAGAGTATTGTAACAATCTGACTGTTTTATTCTATTGCATTTTGATATCTTTTCATTGTAAAGCACACTGAATTGCTTCTATGTATGAATTGTGCTATATAAATAAACATGCTTGCTTGCAAAGCATCATTGTATATAGTATACACTGTAATTCATTAAAATCGGCATAAATAGTAAAGAAATTATTATAGCGATAAAAACTAATAAAATTCATACTAGACATAAGACAGATGGTGACACTTTATTTGAAGCGTATAACTCTGTCATAAGGTTTCATGTCAACTGACATAACATGTCATATCCTGTCATAACATGGTCACGACACTAATGACTTACATAGTTTTAAATATTATGACAAATATTGTGTTTTTTGACTGGTTATGACACCTACGTAAGTCTGTCAAAAATAACAAACCATTCTGTAACACCAGTCTTCTTATATACAGTATTTTAATATTACATTTCATTATAGATGCTAATTATGCATTAAGTGATATCAGATATTTACCTTCCTCAATGCTTTATTTCTCATGACTGGGATGCCAGCAGTAGATTTCAGGAGCAGGGCATGACATCCTCTTTGCAACTAATGACCAACATAAGGGCATGTACAGCTAGGTGATAGGCCTATCTGGTTCCAATAATTATGGTCATAATGCTTCTTTTGTTTTGTCATATACACCGATCCAATACAACATTATGACCACCTGCCTAATATTGTTTAAGTCCTCCTTTTGCTGCCAAAACAGCCCTGACCCATTGAGGCTTGGACTCCACTAGACCTCTGAAGGCATGCTGTGGTATCTGGCACCAAGATGTTAGCAGCAGATCCTTTAAGTCCTGTAAGTTGTGAGGTGGGGCCTCCATGGATCGGACCTGTTTGTCAAGCACATTCCACAGATGTTCGATTGGATTGAGACCTGGGGAATTTGGAGGCCAAGTCAACACTTTGAACTCGTTGTGTTCTGCAAACCATTTCTGAACCATTTTTGCTTTGTGGCAGGGCACATTAACCTGCTGAAAGAGGCCAGTGCCATCAGGGAATACTGTTGCCATGAAACAGTGCACATGGCCTGCAACAACGCTCTGGTAGATGGTATGTGTCAAAGTAACATTCACATGAATGGCAGGACCCAAGGTTTCCCAGCAGAACATTGCCCAAAGCATCACACTGCCTACGCCGGCTTGCCTCCTTCCCATAGTGCATACTGGTGCCATGTGTTCTCCAGGAAAGCGACGCATACGCACCTGGCCATCCGTGTGATGTAAAAGAAAATGTGAATCATCAGACCAGGCCACCTTCTTCCATTGCTCCGTTGTCCAGGTCTGATGCTCACGTGGCCATTGTAGGTGCTTTCGGCAGTGGACAGGAGTCAGCATGGGCACCCTGACTGGTCTGCGGCTACGCAGCCCCATACGCAACTAACTGCGATGCACTATGTGTTCTGACACCTTTCTATCAGTATCATCATGAACTTTTTCAGCAATTTGAGCCACAGTAGCTCGTCTGTTGGATTGGACCAAATGGGCCAGCCTTCGCTCCCCACATGCATCAATGAGCCTTGGCCGCCCATGACCATGTCGCTGGTTCACCGCTTTTCCTTTCTTGGACCACTTTTGATAGGTACTGACCACTGCAGACTGGGAACACTCCACAAGGGCAGTAGTTTTGGAGATGCTCTGACCCAGTCGTCGAGCCATCACAATTTGGCCCTTGTCAACGTCACTCAGATCCTTACGATTGCCCATTTTTCCTGCTTCTAACACATCAACTTTGAGGAAAGAATGTTCACTTGCTGCCTAATACAGCTCTGGAAAAAAATAAGAGACCACTGCACCTTTTTCTTTCCTTTCCAAAAAAGTTGAAAAGGAAAGTTTTGAGTGAGGAACAGAAGTGTTCAATTTGCAGTGGTCTCTTAAATATAGCCCTTCTGTTCCTCACTCAAAACCTTCCTTTTCGACTTTTTTGGAAAGGAAAGAAAAAGGTGCAGTGGTCTCTTAATTCTTTCCGGAGCTGTATATGCCACCCACTGACAGGTGCCATGATAATGAGATTATCAGTGTTATTCACTTCACCTGTCAGTGGTCATAATGTTATGGCTGATCGGTGTACTGTATTCTGTCATTTCAAGTAAAGTGACACAGGATGGTCATAATGCTATCATGACATTTTCATAAACTGTATTTTGTCAGTTCAAGTAAAGTGACACAGGATGGTCATAATGCTATCATGACATCGTCATAAACTGTATTTTCTCAGTTCAAGTAAACTGACACAATATTTAGTTATTTATTCTAAATGAAATGACAGGATGGTCATGACACATGATATCAATAGTATATAAAATCTACACTAACATCAACTGCATGACTAGCATGGTCTCCTTTTGTCTAAAGTTAAGGCATAACACATATACGCATAGAAATGACCTTGTTTTCAAAATAAAATGACCAGAAACAAATAACTGTTTTCTGAAACTCATCAGTCTATTCTTGTTCTGAGAAATTAAGGCTATTCCATGCAGGAAATTGCCAAGAAACTGAAGATCTCGTACAATGCTGTATACTACTCCCTTCACTGAACAGGGCAAACTGGCTCTAACCAGAACAGAAAGAGTGGGAGGCCCAAGTGCACAACAAATACATGAGCAAGAGGACAAATACATTTATGTCAAGTTTGAGAAACAGATGCCTTACAGGTCCTCAACTGGCAGCTTCATTCAATAGCCTAGGTCCACAAAACACCAGTCTCAACAACAATGAAGAGGTGACTCTGGGATGCTGGCCATCTAGGCAGAGTTGCAAAGAAAAAGACGTGTCTCAGTCTGGCCAATAAAAAGTAACGATTAAGGGCAAAAGAACACAGACACTAGACAGAGTAAGATTGGAAAAAAGTGAAATAATAAAATTAATTATTTGTAACCTTGTCTATGACTATTTCCAATTAATTTTGCTATATTCCCTATTTATTCCATGTATGTTTTCATGGAAAACAAGGACATTTATAAGTGACTCCAAGCTTTAGTTTAACGGTAGTGTATGTACATTTACACACACATACATACATATATAAAACAATAAAATGTCAGGGATCTGGTCGGAACCCAGAAGCAGACCGGACACAAGAAATAGAAAGGAGGTGATGTTTATTGTCAGAACACAGGTCAGAATGAAGAAAAATGGATAGGGAGCAGGTCTGGATGGTGGGGTGAGGACTGTTCTGGAATCCCTGGAGGTGAGTGTTGGTCGTGGCATGGTGGACATGGTTACCAGGACAAACAGACAGACACAAGAAAACACACATCACGGAAGAGGGGCCGTGACATAAAAACCTAACAAGGAGTTTTGAGAGTATCAATCTAACGTTCACAGTGTCTGACTTCTTTCTAAACTTCTAACCATTACCTGGAGATGCTATAGGGAGTCTGGCATAGCAATATTATTTATATTAAATCAAGTATTTCCCGTAATTTACACAATGACACAGCTGTTTCATCAACCGGTAAACTGTCAATGGACAACGCTATGGATAGCATTCAATACTACTGCGGCCTCAGGTGCAGGTATTTCCTCACGCTGTATTTTCTTCTTAGATCCATTCTGAAAATTTCAAAGAATTTTAGCCATGTTATCTTTTAATGCCCCTATAAAGTTATTAGCAGAAATTAAATACAGTTTGATTGCAGCCAGCCTTACATTTGCATGGTCTGTATTAACTCCATGCAATTTCCTTGCACAAGCTAACAGCAGCAATGCATACATCCTAGTTAACATAATTAGCTACACATGGTAATAAACAGGCTACTGTTCGCTGCTAACGTACAGCCTCCAGCTTTTAAAAAAATTAATAAGTTCGATATTTCCATGCAATTAAATTTTTTCTGTGTTTATTGGACACCAAAGTCCTATGTATGTGTAGCCCACGTACGAAAACAAACTAACACACTTCAAAGGCGCGCTCCTTCCATTGTGCTGACAGACTTTGTGCCAAGCGTCATTACAACTTCATCGATACGTTTATAAGGACATCAGACTAACACTAAAATTAGGGCACTAAAATTTCAACAGACTTTGGCTAAGCCCACCTTTGCCACTCGGCCTGGATACTAGCCAGCTAACAATAATATAAACTGATCGATTGTTATTTTTCGAATCTGCCTACAGATGTCGCTCATTTAATTCCAGCGCCAAAGGGGAGGTCTGCGACAAACTTTTCTAGTTCTATAAAGGGGTGTACGTTTTTATTTTCGCCCTAGCACTCACAAGCCTGAATAAAATTGTACCCTAGTACTTACACACTTGACTAATATAAAAAACTGATGATCAGAAACAAAAAACAGGCCACCCTTGTTAGTCACCAGGACCAGGATTGGGAAACACTGAGCTAGGCCTAATGCATTCTTACTAAAAAGAAAGTTAGTAAAACCATATAGGGTTCCTTGATTTGTCCTCTAAATGGAACCTTGTTTAAATAACTCTTTGCAGAGGGTTAAATATAGGCTTCTTCAAAAAAAATCCCTGTATATAGTTCTAACTAGAACACTATATAAAGGGTTCTACCAAGAACCATTTTATAATCTAAAGGTGTATCAATCTGCATTAACTTCTTTTAGATCAGGAGCATGGTCATTGCACTGTACCCACTGGAACCAAATGTTTTGGTCCCTGTTTCACATAAAAAGGTAGCTTACATTATATAAAAAGTATATAATTATATAAAAATAGGAATTATATTATATCAGTGAGATTATATACTATAATTATATTTTTTAAATTAAAAGTATATTAATTTTTATTTAAAAAACTACATCAAATTTCTTATCTGGAAATCTAGAACCGTAAAAGGTGTTCACTGTTTTGCTGATTGATCCCAGTCATTGATGGGTACAGACCTGATTTTGCAAACAAAGCTGTCTGAATTTTGGCCATGTAGGGTTCATTTTAGCTATTTGTCACATAAGAAGCATCATTACTATAATCATACAAACCAGATAGGCCTATCACCTAGCTGTACATGCCCTTATGTTGGTCATTGTTCACAAAGAGGATGTCATGCCTTGCTCCTGAAATCTACTACTGCTGGCATCCTACAGTATTGATGAGAAACAAAGCATTGGGGAAGGTGACAAACTACAGTTTATGAACATGTCATGATATCATTATGACCATCCTGTGTCACTTTACTTGAACTGACAAAATACAGTTTATGACACTACAAAAGAAGCATTATGACCATAATCATTACTATAATCATACAAACCAGATAGGCCTATCACCTAGCTGTACATGCCCTTACATTGGTCATTAGTCACAAAGAGGATGTCATGTCCTGCTCCTAAAATATACTGCTGGCATCCTAGTCATGAGAAACAAAGCACTGGGGAAGGAAAATATCTGACATCACTTCATGCATAATTATATTGATATATAGCAGTTATAATGAAATGTAATATAAAAATACTGTTTATAAGAAGACTGGTTCTACAGAATGTTTATGTTTTGATAGACTTGCGTGGGTGTCATAACCAGTCATAAAAAACGCAATATATGTCATAATACTTCAAAATATGTGTCATTACAGTGTCGTGACCATGTTATGACAGGATAAGACATGTTATGTCAGATGACATGACACCTTATGACATGGTTATGACAGAGTTATGACCATGTTATGACACTACACTTCAAGTAAAGTGTTATCCAATAGAATGATCGCTCTCTCTCTTTCTCTCACACATTGCAGAACTCCAACCAGAATAGAAGTGCTGCTGATTTACTTGGCCTTCCACACTTCATGGGGGACGATCCATCCAGTTTCATCAAGATCTGTCAGGTGTGTTACCACTTGTAGCCTTTGTTAGTGAGTATTAGAAATTACAAGTCAAAGAGATAGACAGACCGGTGAGAAAGTTTAAATGGGGAATATCACAGGCACACAGGTACATTTTGTAGTGTGGAAGATGGAAAATATTCAACATTTATTATGAAAAGAGACTCAGCAGTTGTTTGTATAACAGTTGATTACTTCAGTTTTAATTTTGTGGACCCACGGGCACAGTCATCAAAACAAGACAGAGTTTAAGTACAGAGACCAACAGAGTAGTGTCATGACAATTGTTCTGATTATACATTATAGCTTTCACCTTTTTATACTCCTCTTTGTCAGCTCCCAAAATATTATCTCTTATGCTTTAAAACACATACAAGAAAACAAGTTGTCATACTAATAGGAAAACAAGATATAACTCTACACTGTCATGGCAACCATAGTTCTAGGTCAGAGTTAACAGATCTCTTAATCTGAGCTACCCCTTGTCTCTGTCCTGCCCAAATGGAAGAAACAGAGGAGACACAGGCAACTTCTCCTTGGAGCTATCTGTAGATGGGCCACAGATAAGATAGGTTGAGACCTGGCGCCTTCGGTTGTGGCAATAATCACTTCTAAGAACAACGCATGCTGACCTAGGTCTTCTCCTATCCGTGGCATCCATTAACACTCTAAAGCAAATACAGGCCTATTCTAACACACTCCATTTATTACAATAGGTTTTGCAAAAAATCTAAATAATAAATAAGGATACAATAATAAATTAATTTTCCACAGTAGAAAATGATTATTTGAAACATTAACTTATAACATTAACTGCAGGTGCCTACTCGTCATTTGTAATTATGCTAGTTGTACAGTATAAATCTTACATATCAATTCAATTTCATTTTTTTCATATTGGTGTGAACCCTGTGATAAGTGCATAAGCTTCATGCATAAGCTTCATAAGCGTCAATATAGGGTAGTATTTGATCTTTACCATACAACACAAAGTATTGGAACTAATGGATATTAGGGATATGTGTAATTGTAATTATGTGTAATTGTAATTGGCTAAAGGGGCAACACAAAAGAACCAATTGGTTCTTTTGTGTTGCCCCTTTAGCCCACTAATCTGGAAGAGTGTACCACCAAAGGCTTCAACATTGGAATATTCACCGAGAGTGCCGAAGGTCCTGAAGATGTGTTCTTCCAGGACACTGTGATCTTAGAGGAAGGAACATTTGTTTTACAAAGCAATTCTTGAGTCTGTTCATGCTAACATTAGTTTTGTGTTTGTCGCTTTTACGATTCAAGAACATTGGCAAATTCAATCTCCCACTGGAGATTGAACACTTGTGTATTTGTTTTACTTATAGGCAAATTTGAAATGGGTGTTGTTCATAAACCTCTGAATACAGAACATGAGGTTACAAATGTATTGTGCTGTTTTGTTGATTGTGAACAGTAATCTAAAAAATAACTACCATGATGTTGACACAAACAGAAACAAGTTCTATTTTTTATTTTGGTATCCTAAAAATAGATAACAATTGGAACAATTAACTACAATGGAAAAAGATCATGTGAATATTGAACTGTTTTAATTAAATTGGTTTTGAAGGATTTGTTGTTTTGTTAATCTTGAAAAGGCATCTCTAACACGTTAGTTCAGAAAACTAAAATTTTCTAAGTAGTTCTTTTAACAGAATTTAGGAAGTTGACACAACTTCAAAGGTTAAGTCAAGTCAATGCAACTGGGTAACAACAGTGGCAGAGACTAGGCAGAGACTGATTGAGGCTAGGGGTGGGCACGGGTAGTCGAATATTTGAATACCCGAAATGTATTTAGTATTTGAATACTTGTGTGTGTATTCGATTTACCCCCATCTTACCCCCATCACAGCGGTAGTAGTGTGGTCGAGCCCAGTCAGTCAGAATGATGCAATATATACTTCTTAGCCTACTGTTAGCAAGTGGATGAAAGTCAACTAATTCAAGGGACGATGGAATATATTTACTGAATGAATGTTACCTCCAGAAAAAATGTTTGGCCACAAAACGCTACGTAAAGTTCAGCTGTGGAATCGAAAAGCGGTTGAGATTGCAGAAAACGGTGAGTTAAGCAAATGGCATATAGCTGCCTAGATTAGCTAACTAGTTTCTCTAGACTCTTCCATCTAATAATCTCAATGTTGTGTGATTAATATTGTCTTCTAGTTCTGTAGTTTTGCGTGTCAACCACACGGCTTCCTCCATACACGCAGTCGTTTTTTTGTCACACGAACGGTCATCGAGCTGATGTTACTTGAGAACAACACCCTGTCCTTCGCGCGTTATGTAGTAGCGCTCATGTGGTATCGGTAGTTTTTTAAAACATGTATTTCGGTTAACTGAATACTATTCGAATAACAACACAGGTTATTAAAATATGGTCCAATGCACATCCCTAGTTGAGGCCCCAACATCATCTATTTTTTTACATTATTGTCCTTATCTAAGCCACTCTGGCAACATTTTGAACATACCTTTATTCTTTATTGTTGAATGGAACTGCCACTTCCAAATACACTTGCATAACTGCCCCTTTCAGTAGAGTAAATCAATTAGTTTAAAAATAATTATCAGAAGGGTACAGACTGCCCTTATAAGCTAAGACTACAGTGAAGCACTTAGCCACTTTGTTCAAGTGTACAGTTTCTTAATCATGATCAATCAAGAGCATTCATTTACCTTCCTTTTCTCATTATGCTGCACTTTTCCTTATCTGTCAGCTGGGAGGGTCACATCTACATGGATCAGACATTATATTGAGCCAGGGGAGGGTAAACGTCAACATCGCTAATTTGTAATCAGTAGCAATGACGCTATCAACATCAGAATCAGCATTGGCGTCATTGTAAACAAAATGTGTGATGATTGAAGATCGACATGACGGAATTGAATTAATGTTTTCTTAACCTGTCTGTCAAACTGTCATATTCAGTAATCGCCGCAGTCGCTAAGCTTACATTTATGACACAAGAAGCAGCAGCCGCTAAGCTACTACTGTTATGGACACTTATGCTAGTTTCCTCCTTCCTTCTTTTTTCTGCGCCGCTCACATATGAGCATTTCATATTTTTAAACTTTGCCGTCCATCTCTTGTGTAGTGTAGCAGGTTCAAGCTGACTGAGTAAGCTACCCAAAGCTACATAACGGGGGTATTTCAGAAAGCGGGTTTAGTGAAAACACAGAGTAAGTTGACTCAGAGTTCAGGGAAACTCTGGGTTTACAGTTTCAAAGACCGTTAGTTACCGGGAATGTAACTCCGGTTATATGAGTGGAGCGGAGCCCCCTAGAGGGGGGGCTCCCAGTGTATTGGTAGGCAGTGACGATACCACTGAGCCAGCAGTCTACTGGTCTGCTGTAGCACTAGAGAGAAGATAGAAACAAGGCAAAGCATGAGATTCCCCATCAAAATTCAGAGATCTCGGGCAGCTGCACCAAGAACCGAATGAACAAGGGATGTAGGAGACATGTCCAGTAAGTAGTAACGGACAAACGCTGAAGGAGACGACCACGACGCCGCAGCGCAAATGTCATCTACTCTAATCCTGTGGAAAAGGGCAGAGGAGGCTGCAACACCCCGCGTGGAGTGTGCACGGAGGCCATCCGGAACCACGGAACCAGACGCCCCGTAGGCCAAAGTGATGCAGTCACAAAGCCAGTGGGAGAGACGCTGCTTAGAAAGCGGACGACCCACCCGGGAATCCAAATAGCAAACAAACAGCTGGGGAGTCAGTCTGATAGAGCTGGTGCGCTCTATGTAAAGAACGAGAGCGCGTACCGGACACAGGCAGTGGAGCCTCTCGTCCTCCTCACGTACGTGCGGAGGAGGGAAGAAGGCCTGTAAATCGACAGTCCTAGATCGAAATGAGCTGGTGATAACCTTGGGTATGAAAGAAGGATTACGTCTCAGCGTAACGGAACCTAAGTCCTCTCTTATAGTAAGGCAGCCCGGATGCACCGAAAGTGCGTGGAGGTCACTCACCCGCTTGGCCGAGCACAAAGCGATGCGTAAAGCAGTCTTAAGGGAGAGCAACTTAAGAGAACACTGCTGCAAAGGCTCGAATGAGGGCTCACAGAGAGCGCCCAGCACCTTGGCCAGACCCCATTGCGGAGCGCCCAGCCTGGTCACCGGGCGCAGACGACGCGTACCCAAAAGGAAGCGGCGGAGGAGAGGGTGGCTGAAAACAGTGTTTCCAGCAAAACCCTCATGACACGCAGAGATGGCCGATGCATAACCACGGATGGTCGAAGGAGACCTATCCATATCAAAGAGATACTGCAGAAATAACAGGATCTCCTCCACAGGACAACACGAAGGGTCCGAGGACCTCTGCGTGCACCACGACACAAACATATTCCAGCGAGTGGAATACACCTTGGACGTGGATGCTGCCCCAGCACCCTGGATGGTGCGGACGACCGCAGCGGACAGACCTCTATTCAAAAGCCTGTCCCACTCAGGGGCCAGACCCTGAGAGTTCCTGATAGCGATGGAGGGTGTAAGATCGAGCCCTCCGCTTGGGACAGTGCGTCCTGTCTGAGCGGGACCATCCACGGGCGGTTCGCTAGCAACTGAATCATCTCTGGATACCAGATAGCCACAGGGCGATCGGGCGCCACTAGGATGACCCGAAGCCCTTCCGCCTCGATCCAAGCCAGCAGACGCGCTATGCAGCGCTGCGGGGGAAATGCGTAAAGGAGGCCTCGAGGCCATGGGTGGTGCGCAAACGCGTCCACCCCCAGAGGGGGGCGATCCATCTGGGACAGGGAGAACCACAGGCAACAGTGTGCTTTCTGTCTGGAAGCGAATAGGTCCACCTGGGCTTCCCCAAACCTCTGCCAGATGAGGGAGACGATGTCTGGGTGAAGACGCCATTCGTCGGGATGAAGACCACCCCGAGACATCATGTCCGCGCCCACATTCAGACGGCCCGGAATATGCGTCGCAGTCAGAGAGCGGAGGTGGGCATGTGCCCATAGCCAAAGATGTCTCGCCGACCGGTGGAGAGCAGGAGACCTGATCCCCACCTGGCGATTGATGTAAGCCACCGTGGCCCGGTTGTCTGAGCGAATCAGGACATTGCGGCCCTTGACCCGGTCCGAGAAGTGCGTCAGCACCAATAAGACCATGTCCAGTTCCAGCAGGTTGATGTGGCGAGGGCCGGGAGGCCACACGCCTCCGACAGCCTGACCCTGACACACACCGCCCCATCTGTGAAGAGAGGCGTCTGTGAAAACCTGAACGTACTCTGACACCCTGCCCAGAGGAGCGCCCTGAGAGAGCGCCAAGAGGTCTCTCCAATAGTCCAGGTCCCCACGCAGGTGAGCTGGCAGAGACAAAATCCGCTTCAGATGGCGTACCAGGTCGACCCGCTGGCGAGCGAACCAGGCCTGTAGGCCGCGCATGTGCAGTAGGCCCAGGGGAACTACCGCGTGCGCAGCAGCCATCATGCCCAAAAGGGACATAATGGTCCAAACCGAAAGCCTGCAGGGCGGCCGGCACAGGTTGAGGACAGAAAGCAGATCAAGAGCCCGAGAATCTGAAATGCGGGCTCTCATTGTACGCGTAGAGTTTGAATTCCCCCTCTGCCCCTACCGCCGCCGAGCTCGACCGGAGAGGAAGAGACACGGCCCAAGGAGGGCAGAGAGAGAAAGGGATGAGAAAAAATCGGAAAAAAATTCTGAACTGCATCAGGAGGCGAACCCGGGTCTACAGAGCAAGAGCCGAGACCACTACCCACTGAGCCATCCCACTGTTCGTTTAGTACAGCGCTCTCACTCATAGAAAGTTGAGAGAGAGTGGAGCCTGGCATTTGCATACGTGGACTTTGCACCCTGAGTGGGGACGCGTTGCCATGGAGACGCCGAGTAGTGCAGGCAGGAATGGGGGAATCAGAAGAAACAGGTAGCGGGAAGGAGGCGAGAGCCGGCGACGTTACCTGGCGTGTCATCCCATCAAAGCGAGCGGGTTGAGAAGACACCAGGGTTACATCTGTAAGCCCAAGTGACACCAGGGTTACATCTGTAAGCCCAAGTTCGCCGTGGCCAGGGCCTGTGATCCCATAACTGCCCCATGTAGCGGTCCTTGGTGGATGGTAGGGCAGACTTCTTCCCCGACCAGCCCCAGAAAGGCAGGAAATGCGCGGCCAGCTCAGGTTCTAAAGGAGGAATGGCCGAGCTGATGGGAGTCTGCCTACCGTCGACTCTGGTGAAGGTGGCATAGGACTTGACAGGAGCTCTTGCAGAGGCTGGAGCGGACCAGGAACCCTCGGCGAAAGCTTTAAAACCGTGGACTTCAGTCACAGGGGAGTCCACTGGTTTGACACGTTCCGCCCAGGAGCCGAAGGACATGTCTGAAGTTTCCTTCGGTGTCGGCAGTGGAGGCAGGGGCAGCTGGATACGTAGCGCCGCTCTCTCAATCATGCCCGCAAACTCCACGCGGAGAGGGGGCGGGCGGAATGAAGCAGCAGAAGAGAGGTCTCCCTCTCTTTCGCCCGGGAGAGAGGGAGAAGCGCGAGACCCACCACCACAACCCACGCGGGAAGGGGAGTCGAGTCCGACGTCGGAGCGTCCTCCTCAGACATGTGGTCGTCGTCGCTGCTGGAACTCAACGCAGCAGGGACGTCTACCTCCTCTTCGAAAAAGTTTGCCCTCTCTACACGTGTAGAGAGGGACAGAGTAGCACAGGAGGAGCAAGCTGGGGGGTCGGTGAGACCCTCACGAGCGTGGGCCGGTCCCAGGCATAATGAGTTTTCAGTACGGCCGCTAACGCGGCCAGAGTAAACCACTAGGAGCTAAAGCCCCTCTAGGGGGCGGAGCTCCACGACATATAACCAGATCAGCGTTACTCTGAGTCAGTTACTACGGCAACATACTCCGTGAAGCTAACCCGCTGGCTAGCAGGTTCTATCCAACTAACTCTGAGTTTGTTCTACTCTTTAACTGAAACCTGCTCTCCGAACGTGTCAGACCGGGCATGTCCTTTTCTCAAGCCACTTGAAGCACAAATAATCTGCAGAAATCTCAGTCGGGAGTGTGATGTTTTTTATCATTCCCTAATGATTATCTGTTTGAGCATTACCGTTTTTCTGCACAACTGATCATTCATCTGAACAATATTCCCAGCCCTGATATCGTTCCTCTGATATATCATGGACGTGCTCTCAGTTCGGAACAAATTCTTTCTGTTGCAGTTTTCTGTATAACATCGGTGATGCTGATGCTCCAAGGCAACCGTCTCTGCTGGGCTGTCATAGATGTGACTCTTGCACTGACATATTTTATGTACACTTTTGTAGTGTTCCCAAGTCACAGACCCACAAGGCTCATCAAAAAAGAAATCCACAGAATTGCAGGTATAAGTCTAAGCAGTAATCCATTTATTTAGTATGAAGCTTTGAGACTCGAAGCACAAATCAGTCAATATGTTAGGGTGTCCAGGGAATGGCTGCATAAATGGCACTCATAGTCCTATCACAGCTCCTTCAGTAAATGGAGATTATGTGAATAGAAGGTCTTTCCACAGCATTAATGTGCAGATGGGCCAGCAAAGAATTGTAATACTTTTGAGAATTGTACTTATTTTTAGCTTAAATTTCACTTACTACTTAAATATACAGGTGCTGGTCATAAAATTAGAATATCATCAAAAAGTTGATTTATTCCAGTAATTCCATTCAAAAAGTGAAACTTGTATAATGTATACATTCATTCCACACAGACTGATATATTTCAAGTGTTTATTGCTTTTAATTTTGATGATTATAACTGACAACTAATGAAAACCCCAAATTCAGTATCTCAGAAAATTAGAATATTGTGAAAAGGTTCAATATTGAAGACACCTGGTGCCACACTCTAATC
>JACXGI010009798.1:0-29327 GCA_016801175.1 Esox masquinongy | reverse complement strand
GAACACAGTATGACAACAGTATCTGGGACAGTGCTGAACACATTATGACAACCATATCTGAGACAGTGCTGAACACAGTAAGACATCCGTATCTGAGACGATGCTGAACACAGGAAGAGGTGGTGATATATTTCACGTTGTCGCATCAAAGACAATGTGCAGCTCTAAATCTATTATTCAGCCTATCCTGGCATCCAGATAAACCAGTGGTATTCACAGTGGTCCTAAACACGTTACACGTTATACTGTTAAACTGCTGTATTATATCCTAAGATCATAGTCTTTATGTCTTTCCATAGTATGCTGCAATCAAACATCCCTCTAGGGACTATAGTCATTCTACTATTGTATCTGGTGTTGTCACACCTCCCAGTGTTCCTCCATTACACTGCTATTCTTATAAGGAACAATAACAGCATCCATGGGCCATTAACCAACAAACACACACACACACACACACACACACACACACACACACACACACACACACACACACACAAAGCCCATTAACTCCTCTATGGTCTCCTGGGGTGTTCCTGGAGCAGAATCAGAGCCATTCCATCAGTCTCATCAGCACCGCCTTGGGAATAGCATTAACACAACGAATTAGCCCTCAACCATTCCTCAAACACCTGGGAATACTGGATAATGGGCGCTCTAAGTGTGCGTTTGTCTGTTTCTGTGTGCTTGTGTGTGTGTGCGTGCGTGTGTGTGTGTGTGTGTCTATGTGTGTGTTTGTGTGTGTCTGTGTGTGTGTGCGTGAAATGGAAGGAGATGAGAGGAAAAAGTCCAGCTGTGATTGCTGATACAGTGTTGCCTAACTGCTGATAAGCGCCCAGGGGATGATGAGTGTAAACGGGGCAGGGGCACTGAGGTCACCTAGTACTGATTCAAATCCCCTCCCTTCAATGGGTTAAAGTGCCCACATTTAGGACACGGTCATAATACTGTAAATCCAGTCAGAAGAAGACCATGCAATCTATAAATGTCATCCATTGCCTGTAAGGAGAGTTTGAGCTCCCGGAAGGATACCTTCAGGCTGAGGAACAGCCTACAGTACACATTTTCCAACCTTCACCATTCAGATGTCCTCAGATCTTGGGGGTTCATGGGTGCTGGCCCTGCAGTATTCTAGGATTAAGCCATCTGTATTCTGTGCTTTGGCCCTGCAGTACCTGCACTGATCTGTGTGTCCATGAGAACCCAAATCATTTAGCACAGTTATTCCCAACCAGCCCCTGGCCCTCTGTCGACTGACATTCCACAACTTCCAGACAACTCCAACTTGATTTCCAGGGGAAACGGCATTGGAGCGCTCACATGACATTCCCAAAAAAGGCGGTTTGCCCCTAAACTACCCAGCATGCTCCACATGACTCAACCAGCTAGGAATTACAGCTCTAAGACAGTCAGCAAGAGACGGAGAGATTGCCTGGCTAACAAAATGCATTGCTTAAGCCAAATGCCACACCCACAAACGATTCTTCTCTGCAGTGGGTCTAGATTCTGACTGCTTCTCCAACCATTTCTACAACGCAAACACATTCTAACCGCTCTGATTGGTCTAAAAAATTGGGAAGATTTGGCCAGAGGCAGAACTTGCAAAAAGCAGTGTCCGAAAAATGTGTCATTGGCTTTCATACTCTGATTGGCTAGACAAATCCAATCGCTGATGATTTTGTTTCACACGTCACAACAAAATACTTTTTATTATGGGCTTGTGATCTCAGACTGAAACATGTCAAGAAACTTGCAGTAGAGGAAGAAAGCGATTCAAGTCATTAGACAAATAGGAAGTGACCAGACCCATAAATACACACATAGTCCTGTGCTTGTCAGTCACAGTGTTAATCATGGTAATCCTGAGTGTAGGAGGCTAGCGTGCAGACTTCAGAAGACCTGGTTACCACAACACTCAGTCTTCTCTGACACATTCTGGCAGCTGCCAAACACACAGGCCTACTCATTAACAGTGTCACATAGTTCCACACACACATGAAAACACACATGCACAGCATAAAACACACAATCATAGGAATGTCCTGGAAAATAACGGTTGGGTGTGTGTGTGTGTGTGTGTGTGTGTGTGTGTGTGTGTTTGCTTTGCTCTGTAGTAGGAGTAGGGGTCAGTGATGGGGACTGGACTTTGAACACAGACAGAATGTATAGTAATGCATTTATGTGACAGTTAATGGAGTATCTTCCTAGAGGCTAAGCAGGCACTCCAACAATAAAGACAGACAGAGGTCGGTTCTGTTAGAGGCCTGGCTGCCTATAAAGGGACTTTGATGCAAATAGAAATTCGTTTTTCAAAGATGGGTGGATCCATGAAATATCCAGCCTTGACCAATCAAGGACTAAAATGAAAGATTGGCAATGGCTGAATGCATCATCAGAGGTCAGAGTTGGTATGAACACTACAGTACACAGCACAGAACAGTCTTTCTGGGAGCTACATGTCTACCATCTTGTCTCTGTCATTTCTGGGCACATTATATTTGAAATTTCACATCTACAGTATGAAGTCACAATATGGGGTTTCGTCATGCACTACCCATACCCTAACCTTAACCATTAGGAGGGCACGGTGTGTGGGAGAAAGGAGAAAGCTAGTGAGAGACTCCTCAAACAATGGATCATTCTCCTGAAGCTTCTCGCTCTCTTTCTGCCGGCGAACAGAAAATCACTCCTCATTAATTCTCAATGACAACTTTGTGAAAACAATGAAATTCAATCATGGCCAATTACTGAGAACAGGAGAGGGAGGTAGACTGAACCGACCTGCTGGAAACACTACTCTGAAAGAGAGAGACAGAGAGACATAGAGAGAGAGAAGGGTAACGAAACACAGGGAGAGATAGAAAGACAGACCGTGCCAGGGAGAGGGAGCTAGAGAGGAGACGACAGACTGAGAGAAAAAGGAAAAGACCCAGAGAGAGAGATGCATGCATGTGTGTATGTATATGTTTTTCCTATAGCGGAGGTGGGTGGGAAATATTCAGCTAAAGTCATAAAGTTCATTTTATTAAAAAGAATAAAAAAAGTTCCAGACATGTAAGTTTGATTTATGACGACTGCATAATGAATCCAAAATATACAAAGAGAATACCATGTGGTGATTAGGCACACATGTAACATGTAACACAATGTGCAGGACCTCTCTACACGAATACATTAAAGTGCAGTCTGAAAACCCCCATAAATATCATGAGGATAGTAATAATGCGATATTAAACAAGTAATTTAAAAGTCTGATTAGAAACTGCGGTCACTTAATAATTGAGACATTTTTACATTTTTTGCAGAAAGCTAGTTTAATACATTGATCAGGTTGACTCTAGCTACTGATTTTTCCTCTTTCCCTGAAGGCTGCTACAGTAGACCAGGCTGGAGGTAAACACTTAAATATTCATGTGCCAATTAAACTGGATTAAATGAATCTCATAAATATCACCTGACAAAGCTGTTCTAATTGCTTAAACACCATTAAGCGATTACAGCTGTTTTAACTCCATCTGTATTATGAGGATAAATCCTTGCCTGTGGTTTTTACATTCTGCACATTCTGTGTTTTCCAGTATAAAACCAGGCCCTTCTAAAACCATCTTCCAATCCCTAGTTGAGATGGGGTGACTGCTGTGCTCTTATGTCTATTCAGAAAAGTATGAGTTTAGAAACCCTGTGAGTCTCTTGGTATGGCAAGGATGTGGGTGAGGGGCGGGGGGGGGGTGTTAGAAGGTTCTGGGGGATATACCTCCTCTTGGCCCTGGTCTAAACAGTGGGTTCTCCCTCCTCTTGGCCCTGGTCTAAACAGTGGGTTCTCCCTCCTCTTGGGCCTGGTCTAATCAGTGGGTTCTTTCTTCATCTTGGCCCTGGTCTATAGAATGGGTTCTTCCTTCCTCTTGGCCCTGGTCTACAGAGTGGGTTCTTCCTTCCTCTTGGCCCTGCTCTGTAGAGTGGGTTCTTCCTTCCTCTTGGTTGGCCCTGGTCTAAAGAGTGGGTTCTTCCTTCCTCTTGGCCCTGGTCTAAAGAGTGGGTTATCCTCCTCTTGGCCCTGGTCTAATCAGTGTAATCCTTAGCGGAGTCTCTCTGAGTCTATGCTACTCTTTATAGTTATATTAGCATATGTAACAAATCTCATAGGACCCACTAACAGAAAAGCAATAATTTTCACAGCAGAACACCATTGTCTGTGTGTGTGTGTGTGTGTGTGTGTGTGTGTGTGTTTGTGTGTGTGTGTGGGTGGGTGCATATGTGCACGCATGCGCCTGTATTGTAATGTGCTGTACGAGGAGGAAGGAGATAATTGCCTGAGCGGTAGGGCAGTTTGCGTTAAGATGAGGTAATTCAGTGATTTGATTGTTTTCATAATGTCCTCAGGCATTATTATTATGCATCAGAAAATAGACAGGAAAACTGTTGGGGTCACAAACACACAGACACACAGACACACATGCACACACACAAACACACACACACACTAACATGTACACACACTAACAGACAGGCCCACACAACAACACACACGTATACACACACACACACACACACACACACAATTGAGTCGGTGAGCTGAGAGCATTAAGCCGAGTCACTCTGGGGATTCTTAACGGCCATGCTATATTAAAAAGGGAATCAAACTTCACAGTCTGGTAACAGTCCTGCTAGTTAGTGATAATCACATCCCACCTCCCCAGTTTGTGGCTTTGTCACAACTACACCCGTATGAACCTCCTGTCACATAGGAGTTTGTCCTCAGTATCAGCAGCCAATAGGAGGATGGTAAGCGTTAATGCTTTCTGTCTGCTCAGACCACCTGTACATGGTTTATGTATCACTGTTTCAATGACACTGATAGTGTCCCACTGACACTGGAATAAGCAGGTTGGAGAAGGATTGAGAGGGGGAGGATAGAGGGGATGGGAGGAGGGAGAGGAGTGGATGTTTATGCTCCTGAGAAGAGGGCTTTTATTTTCCACCTGCAAAAGGGTATATTCATACAGGACAGAAGCACAGCATGTAAATACTAAGAGAATGCCAAGGTTCATGACTGGTCCTGGAGTGGTTAACTACTGCCCCCTACTGGACATAGTATCACATCACAGTCAGATCTGTTGGGTGAGGAGGAATAGAATGGGATAGGACAAAAATAAAGACAGTAAACACTGTAATTTCACAGTTTAAATTAATAGGCAAATAAACAGATTTCCACTAGACTAGTCTGACTTTTGCATTCAGATTGGTTTGATGCGTAACCCTGGATGGGAAGCCTGGTTTTATGTGGAGGCATTGTTTATTGCTAGAGCCCACACAGTCAGGAACTTTGGGCAACTAGCCTAACACTACCTTTGCTTGCAGGTCACACTGTGCTTGACAGCCTGTTGGAGAGGTCCACGGGAGAGCTGAGAAGACAGAAGCTGCAAGGTGTGTGTTCTGGTGGCTTTCTGCACCCATCACTTGTCTGCTGGGCAGCATGGCCCTGATTGGTTTCTAGTGTCTTGAAAGGGCACGGTGAGAATGAGGGTATCTGTCTGAGAAAGCCCATACGAGAACGTCATTGTCAATTAGGCAATATCATTAATGTTTGTTCTTGTATTCCTTAGAGGACTGGTGAAGGATTGAGGTGACCAGGAAAAGACACCTACTGAAGGAGAGTCTAAAAAGTAGAAGCAACCCTAGGCCCAACAAGTGCCAACGCCACAAAGCTTCCCAAAAAATAAAGGTCTGGCACTGAATTGTCTCAAACATTTTTCACTTGTTTGAGTAAGGTTGGATATTAATAAACACTGAAAGTACCCTAAATATTCATACTAAATTCATTCAGGCAAAAATAAAAACAATAAATGAAAAAACATTGAGGTTGAGATCTCTGATGTCCCTTCCCCATCTTGCGATTCATCCGCAGCAGTGAAACACTTCCCCCTGCTTGTCTGTCAGTGTTAGGCTGGCTGAAGCCGAGTATGGTGCATCCATCATCACTCTAACACAGACCATTTCACCCAGAATGGAAACACTGGAATTAGCTTACTTTTTTTCTCATTAGCACCTCTCCCTTAAGCTAGGAGTTTGAAATGAGAATGCTGATAGCCACTCACTCACAGTCAACCCAGTTCCTATGATTAACTGGCCGACTGTGAGGAATTACACACAAGATCATTAACTGGAGTCTATGGTGGAGAGCAGTTCAACTGCCAGTACCGAGATTCCACTCACAGTAAGCACTGCCTTTGCATATCTTTATTTAGAATTGAAATGTACTATAAAGACATATTTTATTGTAGAATGAAAAATATTTTTTTTTTAAAAGAGATGAGTGCATTCAAATCCACCATAGAAATGTAGTGTATTTATTTACAATAGTTAACCTGCACTCACACATCTTTTCTGAAACATGAAAGCATATGTGGGTAATCCCGGTAGTAGATGTTTGTTTTACAGGGCCCAAGAACGGTCTGAGTTGCATTGTGGAGTTTCACCTCATGGATCAGCGTCACACCAACAAAGAATGCTGATAGCTTCCGGAAATTTCCAGAGGCAGCCAGCAGGGCGAGCCCCGCCCCTACACACCTGCCTTCTGCTGGGACCTCGTCTGGGGAAGCATTTCAGGGCTCCCAGGGAGCAACTCGGGGCCGATGCTGTGGGCATTTAGAACTTCTCCTGTTCAGGTGGTGCAGGTTGAAGTGGATGAGATGCCAGTGCAGCTTCGGTGGAAGCAACCGGCAATGACATATTGGGTTAACTTGAAGGGGCAGGAAGACTCAGGCCCGACAAAAGCAGCCCTGAGGGAATGCTGGGAGCATTCCCTATCCCATAGTTCCCCCATGGTTGCTCCCAGGCACGGCTGTTGATCTGGAATTACTGGACAGAGTTCATGGAGAGGAGGGACCAGAACCAGCAGTGTTGGTTAGAATTCATATCAGGACTAAGTATGATGGGATGGGCACATATTCACCAATGGGTCTGAAGATCCTTCGTCTGGGAGAGTAGGTACAACATTTGGGGTTCTGGACTTTGGAGTGAAGGTGGGATCATGGAGGTGAGCTGAGGCCGGAAAGAGTGGTCATTTGTCCTGATTCATGTGCGGTCCAGCAGTGCTTGCAGTCCTTCCATTCTGACAGGAGGCAGGATCTAGCGTTTGAGTTGCTTCTCGCTTTGTTCAGGTTGGGCAGAGAGGACGGGTTGTTAGTGAGGCTCCTTTGGGTCCCAGCTCATGTTGGCGTGAGAGGAAATGAGGAAGTGGATACTGTAGCTAAAGGGACTTCAGGAGATTCAGAGGATTGAACCTGAAGTTCCACTGATTAAAGCAGAAGTTAAGATGTTAATAAAATTGGGTGTAAAGAGCCGGCAGGAAATGTGGTAGAGGGGGGAAAGGGGGAGGCATTTATTTAGCCTTGAAAGTACATTAGTGAAGGAGGGGACGTCAGGAGGGTGCCAATGCAGGAGTCAATCATTTCTAGGCTTCGACTGGGACATACAGGGCTGACTTCTACTTTGAGAGTTGTGGGGAAAAATCAGACGTGATTATTGACAGGAGTCGTTTCAGTGTGTGCTGTTTGCATGTAGGATAAATAATGGGAAGACGGCGGAGTGCAAAAGAACATTGAGGGAGAGTGGTGAGGAGGTTTTTAATGCATAGGCAATATTTTTTTACAAACTCAGGTCATGAGATCTTTAATGTTATATTTGCATTACTTCGGATGACAGGACTTACAGACAGGGAGTAGTGGATTAGTAGTGGTTAATTTAGTAAGTTGTATGTGGTTTAGTGTGAGGAACGTATGAATGGATTTTAATCAGATAACTCCTGCCCAGTAATGCCCCATTAACATTGCATGCCACCAGCTTACAGAACACCATAGAACAAGGGGCCGAGGCCAAAAGAAGCAATGTAGAACCAGGAACAGCGTGAGGAGGAGGAGGGTCAGGAGATGGAGGGTGCCGGGGCAGCCAGAATGATGACCACCAGTACCCATTCCTCCCAAACCACCACCAGGAGGCAGCCCCAGAGACAAAGCTGCCGCCCCACAAAAAGGGTTTGTCTTTTGAGTTTGATTTGTCCCTCACCCTTCTGGTTTAGTTAATAAAACAACCACCAGGGCCCAGTGTCCATTCCCGGTCTCTCCCTGTTAGACATGTCATTGAGGCACATCTGCTCTGAAGGCAGAAATGAATGATTGGTTTACTCAAAGGAGAAGTCAGAGATTGAATTTGAAAGGGGATTGCATTCGTTGGTTTGAAGAGATATTTGCTTGAAATAAGTGAAATAATCCGCCAAAGGAACAAGACGAATTACATGATTTTCAAGGCATATCTCACATGTTGGATCTGAAACAAACCCTAAACGAGTTATTCTGGCTTCGTGTTGGCCTAAGAAACTGTAGTACACAGATACAATTTGCCTCTTAAACAGGGACCCGTGGCAACTTTTCTGTTGCTGGGACTTTGCACCCTCAGAGATATGGTGCCTATGTGCCTGGCCCCTGAAAGGTCCTAACTGATGGCAAAGGGGTAACCCTTCAAACAGCTGTGTAGTTGTGTAAGGGCATCGTCAACAAGAGAGTTGAATATATGCATGTAAGTGGCAGGCATTCGAGATTTGGTGCGATCCAGGGAGAGGTCTCAATGATGCCCAATTTGTCCTGAGTTAGTGAATCACACAAGAAAAGGCACACGGTTTGACGTTAACACCAAAACAAACCAAACCAACATGATGTGCACATTCTTTCACAAAATCCTGTAAACCGTACATTGGAATAACCAAAGTAGAGGCTCTCCATTTTCTCCATTCAATGATTCTGCCAGAATGTAGGACTTTGCATCAAGCAAAGACAAACCATTTTTCATAGTTTTAATGTTACTGAAGACCATAAGGTGCTGTTCTATATCAGCAATTTGTTTGAACTGGGATTCAAAGAGTGTTCTCTCTGCATTCTGGCGGCGTTCTTGCAGTGTTCTGGCAGTCTTAAGGCAAAACTTCCACTTAAATCGCTGCCCTTTTGCTAGATTCTGTGTCACTATGACTCACAGTGCAACATGCATGGTTCTCTCATCTTTAGGTCAATGTTTGTTGGGCATTTTATGTAAAAAAATATGCGGTTGTATCTGTAAGCATTAAAAGTTAACAGAACTTAAAAGAAAAGTAAGGAAAATAAGGATGTTTTTGGCCAAATAAAATCCTGAACATAAATGTGTCAAGCCATAGCAGTAGAGCAATTGCCTGTTCTATTGTTGTGGCAAAGCTAAGTAGGTTAATTGTTTAAGATTGAGCACACATCTCCATTCACCTTTACGAATTGCTCATGTGACAATTTTACCGTCATTTTTATTTACAATATTATTCATAAACATTGTGCATCTTTTAGTAGTCAATTGGAAAACGAGTTTCGTCAAACAAATTACCTTTTTGGGCCAGACCAATATGTTTGCATGTTCTGATGACCAGTGGGTCAATACGGGTGGGCTGACTCCAGAGTCTTAAGGCTGAATCTAGATCAGACACTAGACCCCTGGGTCCTCCCAGTGGAATGCATAAACCCCAGACTATACCTAATCATAGGCCCTACTGAAGAGATGAGTATTTAGTAAAGACTTAAAAGGTTGAGACTGATTCTGCATCTCACACAGTATTTGGCAGATCATTACATAAAAACGGATCTTTATGGGAAAAAGCCCTACTTCCAGCATTTTTTTTATTTTGAAATTCTAGGTACATTAAGGCCTGCATCTTGTGACAGTAGCATGTGTAAATATGTAGTGGGACCAATGCGTTGTAGGTTAACTGTAAAACCTGAAATCAGCCTAGGCCTTAACAGTCAGCCAGTGTTCAGGAGTGTCCTGTTATCCACTTCCTTGTCTGAAAGACAAGCTTCCAGGGTGGGCATTTTTGGCTTCGCCAAATTTCATTGAAATGTACAGCTGTGTGTCATCTGCATAACATTTTGTGTTTCTGGTTGACATCACAGAGGCAGCATAGTGAAAACAAAAGGTATGGTCCCAAAACCAAATGTACTTTCTCTAACTACAAATGTTGCTATACACAATTTCACGTAGGTTAAATGATGCACTGCTCATTTTCATTATGGGCATTGCCGTGCTAAAATAAGTGGAGCTGATGTTGTTATACAGACAAAATTAAGTACTAAGCAAGGCAAACTACTAAGCTAGCTAATACTGTCTTGCTAAAAGGTTGTTTTGTTAGGTTGTTCAAAATGATCAGTTCTTCCTTCTAGCGTCAACGAGGGGACTAGCAGAAACGTACTTATAGCTCTCTAGATAGACTTAGCAGCGAACCAAAAACAACTACAGTATCAAGGTATCACGTTTGGAGTTATATGTCCTTGTAGCCTATCCTTTCTGTGGTATAACGATAACCAAGCAAACGTTTTTTTATATATATTTTCCCAGGCTAGTGTTTTGCTGCACAGACATATTGTATGGGAAAATCATAGGAAGAGTATGAGCATTAGTTTGCTGACACTAACAAACCATTTGTGAAGTAGCCTACTTCTCAAATGACATTTGCCTAATACCCCAATTATTATAATTTTACTGCGCTTGTATGGTGGAAATCTTACAAATTGCATTTTTAAGCTTAGCGTTGTATAGCCTACATGGCACGACTAAGAGCAATAAACTGGACAGTTTCTCTGCAGACTAAGTCTCTTTTCCGCATTCCTGAAATAAACCATAACATCTGTCAGCAAAATTATGAATTTGCACTGTCATACGTGAAAACAAACTGTTAGTACTGCAAGGCAGTGTTAATGTAGTTTTTGGTGTTTTTTGAGAAAGTGATTTTCTCGACACAAAAGTTTCACCGTTGCCACTACATGAATGAATAAATGTATAGCTATTGATAATATTTAGTATATCTATGGTCATCGAGAATTGATAATTATTTTTCAGGACCGCCCATTGATAGCCTATACTGTTCCTGCAGAACATCACGCATCGATTACTCTGGTTGTGCTTCTCCCTTGCCGAGAGAAAGCGGAGCGCCATGAGTGATTACTACTGCCTGAGTCATTCTTGTTTTCATGGAATATACTGTCAGCGAAACGTCACCTTGCTAATACGATTCCAGCACTTGCTGAACGGTGAGAAATATGGTTTAAATGAACGTTTGTGGTGAATTGAGGTATAAATTATGGTATGGAAATTGTCTCATGATATTATTGGCAGCTCAGTGGGCAAAGGATTACTGTATGCTAACGCCAGCCAGGTTGCCAGCTGTTTTAGCATAATTATATGGGGTCGAGGCCCATGATGCTAACTAGTTAGCCTGAAACAAAACTGTTTAAAGGTTAGCCCATTTATTTAGTTAATTAGCTAACGTTTACTAGCTAGGAAGCGTACATGATAAAAGGGAGTTTATTTGCACTGCGTCAACATAAACAATAATATGAGTATGACTACTAGCGTAGTACTGCTGTGTTTAGCTATGTACCTAATAGCTGCAAAGCTTCTATGGTCGCAGAAATGACAGTCGTAATGACAATTTCCAGTGTGAAAATGCGACACCAGCTTGTATTTTCAAATTATGACTTATTTGCCGCTTCACATAAGGTGGCTAATGTTACAGCTATTTTTTCCAGCATTCGTACACCTTTGCTGGATTATCTAGCTGGAGCCGGCTCTCTTATTGACTACTATAGCTATCTAGTTATATTCACAGGATGCGACAAAGGCCTGTCACCATCTCATAGACAATGTGAATCTATTGCTAGCAACAAACTATAAAACTGCTATAAAATGTAATTAGTCTTTGTTTTACAGCTTCTAATGACGTGTCAGTCACCATATCTCCACAGCATAGCAATGAAAGATTGCTAGTAAAAGGAGCTAGCTACCTACTAATCCCCCTCTTTTCAGTAGGCTCTAATGAAAGCAGTTCCTAGTATAAACCCAGCAGATTATGTTGTAGCTACACCGAGCGCTGCAGCATTGGGGGTAAAAGTTTTGCTTGTATGATCTTGTCAGCTAGTTAGTTGCTAGTTTAGTTGTAGAAATGTAACGTTATGATTTACTGGAAAGGGTTATTTGAATATTGTCTATTGTATTTTTCACTCCTGTTAAGAGCTGCGCTGCATTCCTCCTTGTTTGTTTACCCATCCTCCCACATAGCCGCATTTTCATGCTGAAACGCCTCAAAGACTGGCCTATTTTTGCTCTTACACAATTCCTGCCGTGGCAGATTTTTTGCTACTGCATCTCCATCTGCTTACAAAGACTCTAAAAACATGTAGGCCATTTTGTAGTAAACCTACAGGTTGACACGATCTCTGTATTAGCTTATTGTGCACAAGCTGTGATTTGAGAATTGATATTAGCCTAAATTATGTTTTGTTTTTATAAATAACTGAAATGCTGTAGTGTAGTATACAACAAAGCTTCATCAAAACAGCAAGGAGAAAACTGTCTACAACTTGCAATGTTGTGAGGGGGGGGCGGTGTAACAGAGGCCTGTTAGTTTGTTGTATGACACTCACAACTAGACTTCCAGTTCAAGCTGCATTTTCATGGTCAAAGCATTTGGGTTGGTGCTTAGCAGAACAAAGTTGAGGTTTGCTGGTAACAGCTTGCGTTGTTGTTTCTGAAAACCCCTACAAAGCAGCCAAAAGACCAGGAGGTCCCGGGACAGCAGAGGAGAGGAAGTGAGGCAGAGAAAGAAAGGGAGGGGTGTTCAGTATTTCCCCTGGTTGGTTCCCATAGAGGACAGCCATCATATCAGAGACTCGTTGTCTAGACTCAGACTCAACCAGCTGCTTTGGACAGCACCTCAAAGAACAGCTCACATTTCTTGGGAAACTTTCTTCCTCGCTCTCTGTAAATATTTTGCTGTCTTTAGCTGCTCTGTCATGCTTACGAAGTGTGTTTCTGTTGCTCTGGGTTAGTGTTCAGACTTTGGGTCCACACCCCTGTTCTTTCTATGTCTGTTTGATCATCCATGCCGGTGGCCTAGATTCTAAAGGTTGGTATCTGACAGGAACTAAGCAAATATCTGCTACTAAAATCAAAAAATGAAATAATTCATTTTACTTCATCTGACTCTTTCTTCTTCGTCTGTGTGTCTTATTTAACTACGCAGTGTTTTGTGGTAGGCTACTAGCTGGTTAGGTTATGTTTCCTAATATGAATTGGCAGGCTCTGGCTAGATTGAATGTAGGCTAAGAACATCTGTTTGTTTACTTTATCAAACAGCAGAAACAATGCTCCAGCCTTGGTCAAAATACAAAAGATAACTACTCCATAAGTCCAGTTCCATAGAGTAAGGGCAACGTTGGATGTGCCAGGTGTGTATGCAGTGTGACTGTTAGACCACAAAGGTAGACTGAGATTTATCATCCATCACTATCATTGTATTACATTAGATCAACGGCCATCTGCACTGATTGGTCTTGGAAACCCTTTCATCTGACACGAGACAATGCTGTCACTGTAACATAAGTCCAACTTGTCACTATATATTTGAGGCTGGCTGTTAGTCTTATCTTACATCACAGTATCTCTCCACATGCCACCTGCCCCTATTGTGCTATGGTTTAGGCAGTGACGCTGAGCAGCACGTAGCAGCTGCATAACAACGTTGGCCAGTGTCAATCCTGCACCTTACAGACCGTGTGCAAGCGGAGATAACGTCTCCAAACATATAACAGTACCAAAGAACTTTGCCGCGGTGAAATCCCATGGAAGACACCTGCAGACCGCTTTCTTGCAATAGACCAGGATCACTTTTTTACCCTTTGAAAATCAAATGATTTTTCAGCGGAATGTAGCGTTGTCTGTTATGTTGTCTACCCTCTAAACCACCTCTGTTGTTTTCCCCTTGTCACATACTCCTCAGGTAAGTGGCTAGTCTGAAACACCCAGCCACTGTTGTCATGGACGCCTGTGCCCGCATCCAAGGAGTTCCTCTCAGGACTAGAGCGTCCATCAGGAAGGAGGTTAGATTCAGACTATCATCTAAGTTCAAACATTTTATATGGCACATACAGGTGGGGGGGTGAGGTGGAACGTTTTGAAGTTCAAGCTTGGGAATGTGTTAACGCTTTCTCTGTCCTGATAACCTCTTCAACTGTTACGGCTTTTGAAAAGACACTGTCCCAGGCACACAGGATGGCTCTGGACATTTCTCAGTGTGAGGGAGGGTGTCACTGGGAGAGTTTGGTGCGGAAAGGGGATGGAGGAGGGCCTTGTAGTAGTTGCAGAACACAATATAAATGTAGTAAAAGTGTATTCACATATTACACTGAAGATGTCTTGGTGAAATTTAAGGAGCCCTCCTTAAATTCTGTATTTTATATTCCCTAACCACAAGAAACGCAACCTCAGTATACACTCGCTGTTCAGTATACACTCGCTGTTCTCAGTATACACTCGCTGTTTGTTCAGAGTGTGGTGTAATTACTCGTGTCAGTTTGGGAAGAAATTTCCTGTGGGATATAATAGTCCACATTTGATTAATTTAGTAGGCTTCAAATTTTCCCTGATAGATATTGTTGATTTCGATTCATTCTTGATAACCTGGTGCTGCGTGATGTGTGTGGAGAGTGTCCAACCTAAGCTGAATTCACGTTTTGTTTGTTGGGTAGACTGTGCGTGACAGTGGGCCTCAATGTCTGAAGACTCTTTTGAGGAACAAGAAGGAGCTTTGCAATGTAGGGCTGGAGCTACAGACCAGAGACACACATCGCCTGACAGAGGTTTGTATCAGAAAACACACACACTTTGTTTACTATCCTTGTGGGGAACCCAAAAGTTACCATTCACAGTACAGTTTTCCAAAACCTTGACCACAAAAACCTAATCCTAACTCCTAACCCTAAACTTTACACCTAACCCTAATTCTAACTTTTGTCCTAATTGTAACCCTAACTGTTTCCACAAGCCTAAACTAAAATTAAGATTTTCCATGGTTAACCATACCTTGGTAATGGTACTCTCAAGAATAGTAAAACAAGCATTTACACACGTGCGTGCGCGCGCGCGCGCACACAAACACTGTGATTGTGACTTTATGATGGGCAGGTTTCCCCCAACTTGTCCTCTCCTTTCCTCAGATCAATTTTCTGTATTTGCCAGGCCACTCCGAAGGGGAGGATCTAACTGTACAGGTAAGAGTTACAGCTCCAGCTCAGACTCTTCTGTAGTTGCTCGGGTTAGTCTTTTGAATATGTTGGTTGTGATCTTTGGTTCCCGCCCCCCTGCCCCAGGCACTGTCGTCTCTACCGGGGGACCTGGCGGAGCTACTGAGGTCTCTCCATGTCACCAGCCTCCGGAACGAAGAGGTGCTGCTACTAAAGGACAGCAGAAGACTAACTGACAGGAGGGACTCTGCTACCCAGGTAACACGGACAGGAGATGATGGAGGTTTTCTAAAAAGCTGGTAAGAGAGTAGAGAGGGTTGATGGTTTGTAGTATGCCAGGTGGAGAGAATGTTTCTGAGGCCTTTAGGCTGCTACAGAGAATAGTGTTTCACTGTTGAATGAGAGTTCAATATAGTTTTGATGCTGATTCATTTGACTTTCCTCAGATGGCGTGCGAATTCTTGAGAGATTGTGGTTTTAGTCTGTTTAACAGCTAGAGGTACAAATAGTGTGGATGCTTGTTTTCTTGGATTGTCGTGCGTGTGCGTGCGTGCGTACTAAATCTGAGCCACTCTACTGACGGTGGCCAAGACAGAAGTGGTGCTGAGTGTCACGTCAGACCACATGCAGACATAACAAAGCCATTCCAAGTAAAGCCCCTCTCCCAAATATATGATTCCTCCCAAAGATTCTTTGAAAATTGGTTTGATGTACTCCTGGACATGTCAAGCACTGACATTCTGCAAATTGTTAATGAGTGGCAAGTGTTCTTGTTTCTATTTTTTTAAAGGGCTGATAAGTCTTTGGCAGTAAGAATATACAACTGTAACCATGCAGCCAACAAACTCTGACTCTTCTCTGTCCTTCACAGCAGCAATGCTGGCTGAAGGCAGTTTGTGTTTTGAGGCATAGCTTCAGCCCTGGCCAGGCCATTGTTGGCATGTTGGTGGGCCTGCTGGGGCGCTATGCTGCGGGAGTCCGTTACGCATTGGAACTCCAGGCACTCCACAGGGGCACAGCTGAACCCTGTCAACCCGAGGATGATGACACAAACCAGTCTGTGTCGTCCATCGAAGACGACTTTGTCACTGCTTTGGAACATCTAGAGGAGGAAGAAAACTGTAGGTTCATCACAATTATAGGCGGAGGGATGTTCAGTAGGTCATGAAATTATCGTTTACTGTGCCTTAAGCTGAATGATTAGATTAAAAGTTGCCTTATTTACTCCCATTCTTTATCTCTCTCTTTCCGCTTTCCCAGCCGATAGCTCTTCACATATACGTGGAAACCAGCGTGATGTGGCCTCCCAAACAGTCCCCGGCCACAAGAGAGACAAGGACCTATCAGGCTCCAGGATTATAATCAGCTCAGCCCCCAGGAAGTCCTTAAATAATCGCAGGTCTTCCCCAGAGGTGTCTGTTACTGTACAGAGACCCAGAGGGGCGGAGTCCCAGTGGACTCTTTGCAGCCCTAGAGCCCGGCTCCCCTCTCCCACTCGTCCAATCAGCGAATCAGAGTCGTCGGACTGCTCCAGCCCTAGTCCAATCATCTTCCTAGATGAGGTTGGTTACCAGAAAAGTCTAAAAGCGATACTAGACATCCCTCAGATTCCTGGGGGGCCAACGGACAGGGTGGACGACTCAGATTCTGAGGTCAGCGAGTTCTTCGACAGCTTTGACCAGTTTGACGACTTAGATGAGCTGAGCTCAGAGAGCTGTACCCTCACTCTGCCTCTAGACCAGACCTCCTCTATTACGACCACTGACCTTGGTCAGAAGAAGCACTCTGAAGTAGTCAGTGGCAAGTCAGGGTCCAAGAAAGTGTCCCACAGCTCTTCCACCATGAACCCCCACCGGTTCGACCAACGCACCCTCCCCGCTAATGTGAAGAAACCAACTCCACTCAGAAGCCCCCTTCACCCTCGCTCCCCCTATGGATCCCCTGACTCCCCCCGTCCGACCAGGAACTCCTGTGAGGAGAGTGGAGGTCAGTTGTTTAGCCCCGTCAGCTCCTCAGCCTTCAGCCCTCTGGGAGACGGAGGAGCTCTGGATTACTTCTGGAAGACTGAGAGTGATGGAGATGAGCCAGAGCTGCGTAAACCCCAGGACCTGTGTTCACTCTACAAGACTTACTCAGACTTTGCTAGCAGCCTGTCCAAGGAAATCCTAAGCTCTGTGTGTGGCTACCAGTCTCCTGTGGACATCAATGACAACAAAAATCTCAGCTGTGTTTGCCACAAAGAGTTCCAAAACCAATCCGGCTACGTCATGAAGCTATCCGAGATCCAGGAGACTGTTACTGTCTCCAAGATGCAGCAGAAGCCCCAGTCTCTGAAAGATGGTATTCAGAGGTTTGCTACAGACCTGGTGGAAATGAGCCTGGGCAGTGCCTTGAGGGACCTGCAGAAAGGAGTTTCCTCCTGCACCACCACCCTCTGCCACTTGGCGGCTAGACTAACCTCTTCTGTCTTCCAGATGGCCTTTCAGGAGATTGGCATGCGCCGCGCCTACGTTCTGAAGGAACGGGCCATCAATGGGCTGGCTGGTTTCCTGGTGGGAGAGGCAGTGTCGGGTGCTCTTAAGGACTTCCTGAAGGTGAAGAAGCAGATGTTCAACAGCACAGTGACACAGTTTGCTTCTGATTTGGCAGAGGAGTTGGTGTTTGAGGGGATGATGGAAGTTTGTCAGTTCTCTCACCCCTCCACCCCTATCACACCCAGCGACTGGTCTTTTGGCGTCGGGGAGGAGGACGATGAGGAGGTGGTATCTTCCTATGCCTCAGATCTTTCGGAGTCTGTAATCCAGGAGGCCTTCATTGAACTGTCCCAGGCTGATGTGGCCTTCACTACCCAGGCGGCTATCAGTGTCTCTCTGGACAACATCTGCTATGTCAGCGCTGACGACACACACACTACGTGCAGTACCGCTGCCGGCCACCAGGCTTTCCAGGTTAGTTGCCCAGCAGAGCAAAGTCCTGATCCATCAGGGGAGTATGGCTGTACAGTGAAGAAGGCTTTGTTCTGTGTGTCTGGGATGGCCAGCTGTGTACCAGTCCCCCAGGCAGGCCAAGCCATTTCCCACCGCCACAACTCAGAGGAGATCTGCCAATGCAAGTCTAGCCTTGCCCACACCTCCCAGACCAGTCCCAAGAGGAGCTGCAGCTCAGAAAGCAGAGTTGTGACTACAGCTTCCTTTGATACTACTGCCGCCACACAGACTGACCTGTTGCCAAAGACCCCCTTTCAAAGCTTTACTGGCAACATGGTGGATATGATAGTGAGTGAAGCATGCGAGATAACTACCACAAAGATGAAGAAGAAGGTGGAGGACTATGCTGACTTCTTTTCTAAAACCTTAGTGGGTCCGAGACCTCCATCTGGACAGGAGGGTAGTGTCACTGACCAGACTTCCATGTCCTCTCTCCACTGTCCCTCTCAGACCCTAGGAAGAGCGGCCAGTGAGGCTGGCTCTAGGATCAGCTGTGCAGTCTCTGAAACCCGGCCTGTGATCATGAAGGACACCCTTGAGGTACCAGCGTTTGAGATGGGTGGAAGGGAAGGAAGGAAGCTGGCCACTGGTGACGAGATGGTTACCAGTCCTGGTTGCAAGTCCAGTGGGACCCCTGGTACGCCCCCCTCCACCCCCCAGCAGCCCAGTGTGGTGTCCCAGGAGAAGCGGATCAAGCAGTTCTCCAAGAAGCTGAAAGGCAAGCTGGCCAAGGAGTTCTCCCCTGCCACCCCTCCTCCCACCCCCCACTACCTGCCAGAGCCTGAGCTCAAAGACTCCCCCTCTGAGACAGACAAGGCCGACTTCGTGCTTAAACTGATGAGGTCTCTGTCTGAGGAGGCAGACGGGAATGAGGAAGACGATGAAGAAGAGGAGGTTGGAGTAGAAGGAGGTAACTCTAAAGCTGAGACAGAACACTGCCTACGTTCTGAACACAACCTCTCGGTTGGAGGACACAAGCTGACAGACAAGGGAGCCCTCCATTACGCCGAGCGACTGGCGTGTCACATTGTCTCCTTGGCAACTGAAATGGACACCCTGGGAGTGGAGGATGGAGGGAAGCGAGGGGAGGAGAGGACAGACAGTGTGGCCCAGTTCTCAGAGCGGACCCTGAACACTCTGTGGATCTATGCTGGCGAGGTGGCGGGAGAGGTGATCAGTGATGTGAAGAAGATGATGGGCTCAGGACAGTGTCGTCACAGAGCAGTCAAACGGGGCAGCCAGGAGAGGGCCGGGGAATGCCCTCACCACCACCACCTGCAGCCAAGTGAACACAGCCGGGATTGCAGGGTGGGTCATCTAGCCGAACAGTGGTCCGGCGATGCCCTGCACTCCTCCACCTCTAGCTCCGGCATGTCGTCTGAGTACCCCAGTTGCGAGAGTGTGACTGATGAATATGCTGGCTACCTCATCAGGGTGTTGAAGAAAGAGGGAGGCAGCAGGGAGCTGATCCTGGATCAGTATGCCAGTCGTCTTGCCTACCGCTCCATCAAACTGGGCCTTGCCCATGCTGCCCGCAACATGAGGAAAAGACCCTCTTCCTCCCAACACCATGCCTCCAGGCGCCACCACAATTATGGCTTCAGGGGGCCCAACGTTGAGCTGTCGATACCCAGGGATGAAGCAGGAGGAGTGGGGTCACTTTCCAGCGACAGTGACGACGGAAGTCAGCGGGAGTACACTGAGCTGGTAAACTTTGCAGAGTCACTGGCGTACAACATCACCTGTGATGTCACACGCAAACTCCGCATGTCTTCAGTCCGACTGCCCAAGTCCTTGACTGACTCGTGTCTGTATCAGAAGTCCAAGCTAGAGGACATGGCAGAGAACCTGATCAGGAACTCCTTTTCATGCCCCCTTCTGGCCAGAGAGGGAAGAAGCAGACAGTATCACAGCACCGGCAGCCTGTACCATGCAGACCACAACAATGGAGTTATGCAGGTCTGTTTGGCTACGGTAACATATTTTTTCAGAAGGGGGTTGTGAAATATTCTGTTAAAACGTGGACATATTGAATACGGTCAGTTGTATTGTTATAGCAACATGTATTAGCATGTGTTATTGCAGCATCACTCTTCAGTCGGTGCCAATTTTCAGCATTTTTCTCTGTAGGTCATAGAGCACTATGCCAGGAAGATAGTGGATGACACGCTGAAGATGGGCCTGGCCTCGGCTGGACACCAAACCCAGCAGGCCCCAGAGCGACACTCCCACTCTGAAAGGCTGTCTGAGCGTGGAGCATTGGGCTCTGTACAGGGGGAAACAGCCTGCCGATACTGTCAGGTCAGGAGTTTTTTTTATTTTTTATTTTTTTTTATTTAATAGATTACTGTTGAGCACATCAACAGATTGAAAATGTGGGACGTGCTGGCCTGTGTCCTTATCAAAAGGTTGTCACACTCATGCCATACCTTGAATGCTCCAACCAGCATGTGCTGCTTGTAAGGGTGTCACTCCTGCTGTCCAGAGGCATATGGAACCTGCAGGAACTACCTGGACAGGAGAGTCAGATTGGAGGTATTCCACTAAGTGAGCCAGGATCTCCAACTTTTCATAAACTATTGTGTGGGATCTGTAGTTGTTTTTTGCAATATTGAAAGTAATTAAAACGGGTAAAATGAGTTGGGTGACATTTTAAATAGGATGTGATTTTTCTATAATTTTGTTTGAATGTAAACAAAAGCCCAGGATTGTGAGACACATTTACCTTAAGCTACCTTCAGTCACATCCAAGCAATTCTGCAATGTTCAGCATCTCTTCAATCCTGATTCTCAGTGATGCCCACTTTTTGCTCCCAAATTCCGTTCTTTCCATCTCTGCTTCCTTCGCCTTTGCTCTGCTCTCTCTTCCCTTATTTGTCACAATATGCTCTACTCTCTTCCCTCTTCATCTCTCCCTGTGGCTCTCTCATCTCTGTTCCATTTTGTCTTACATTCCTACAACACTATCAAGACTACTGTTATTCATGTTCATAGCCTTTGTGTAATCACACATCTTCCTTTGTTTAGCTAGCACAATAGCTAAAGTAAAGAAAGCATCATTTAATTCAGACTGTTATCAATCTACTGTGGTTATCGGAGGTGTGCCGAGTTCCCGGATACAAAGTATTGTTATGGATATGAGGAATTTGCCTGATACAAATATGATTATTGATTGTCATTAACCGTGATGGGAGAAAGTTACTGAAAACCAAATATTCTCATGTCACTCACATCGTGCAGAATGCTGAGCGCTCAATTGGCTGATTTGTCTGTCAGTTAAGACACGTGGGGTTTTATTGTGATTGCTGCTACGATTGGATTCTTCTAAAGCGGTTTTCCGGAAAAGTTCTCACACGCTTTAACTTCTTTCTACTTACGTTTTTACCCATCACTCTCACTGTTAAACAATCTCAATGTTTTTCTTCTTTGATAGCCAAGAATTGGTCTGCAAAAATGTACATTATTTTCTCACTAGCAAACATTGGGTTGAAGCCTCTTTCCCTCCCCACAACTCCCCTGACAAGCACACGTGCAGACAGTTCCTAATTATTCAGTGTTCTTAGGGTTCAACTTTCTTTCCAGTCCAGACATAAAATAATCAGAACGACAAATTATTAGAAGTTGATGACAAGTGTGAAAGCAAATGTTGATTGTACAAATGTTTTGGATCCGTCTAAGTGTTTGAAGAGAGATGCATTTTGCCTTTCAAAAGTGAAACAACAGAGGGCGTTTTGTTAATGTAATGGCTAAAAAACCATCTAAATTTGCCTTTAGAGATTTCAATCGTTTTGTAAGCTATAAACGATGTGTGCGTGAGTGAAGGATCATTAGAGTCGCGCTGATAAGCGCTCTCAGTGAACGTGCAGTATCGGACAGTTAGGGTATGCATTTAAATCGTCATAGTTGAAACACTTTAATGCATTTTAAGTTGATATAACCTAACCATGAGACAACGTTGGTTTTTGTCTCTGTAGCCTAAATACTTAAAGTTAAAGAGGTACTGTAACGGCAGATATAGGGCACGTTAAGGTGCTTGGTTTGCGCTCAGACGTGTGAGCGCGTTTACTTTTCCTTGTCAGTAGGGAACGCGGTGTAGACGATCAGTTTTGCGCACAAGCAAGAAATACCACCTTATTTTTCTCGTTAATTATTTTACTAGAGATGTATTTTCCCGTTTTTTATTTTCCCGAGTTAGCGTCTAAAGATTAGCTTTTCGTCAACAAGTCGAAAAAACGCAGCATGAGGTTTTAGCGATCTGAGGTAAGACGAGCGCGCCAACTGGTGGCAAGGAAGACAATTGCCACGCTCTGCCACCGCCTTTAGTTTCGTGTTAGTCATTAAGAAATTCTAAAGAAAAAACCCTATTCAAAAATGTACGTTTTACAAGTCTAATATAAGTGAAATATCTTAGAAAATATATATCATCAAAAAGCTGTATGCAAGCAATCTTGCTTCACAAGCCCCAGTAAAAATGATATGATATGCCATTGAAAGCTTACTTGTGCTTTGTTTATCATGTGCGTTGTTTATTCCTCATTACCTCTGTGATCTAGCTAGCTAAATAAATGGCACATTGCCAGTGAATCCAAACATTTTGGCAATGAGATTGCTTCTTCAGGAGATCATCTTTGCAACTAATGAATGACAGATTAATTGCATGTCATTATCGCACTCTTCTTAAAAAATATTTTTTTTGCGTAATGTCTATAGGAAATATTGCTAATACACAATGTAGAATATTCCACAAAATACTTTATTTCAATGATGCAATGTGGGAAAATCCATTTGAATCCAATCACAGAAGCCTTTAATTTGAACAAAATCTTCCATACATATTTACCCCTTGTTTGAAGTACTCATGTTTAGTGTTGCTCTGTCCGTGGTCCTGAATTTAGCCCATCTTTCTAAACAAGCAGACATTCCCACTACGTTACACTTTGAACCTTTACAATTGTAGCCGACCTCAGTATGCAAGACCACTTAACAGGAAAGGGGAATTAACCCTCACAATGTTGTCTACAAAAAAAAATCACAGCTATGATGTTCTGTAGTTGAATTGCAGTATTTGAGAATTTAAAGCTAAGCAGGGTTGGGGAGTAAGTTATTACAAAAATAACTATAATGGGTTAGCAAAAATATTAGATTATATACTGAAATATCTGATTATATCTGTAACCTGATTTTATATTTAAAAAAAATGAATAGGAGTAGGAGCCAACAGCCACATTGGAACTCACAGACACCCATCTTACCACAAGGAGTCACTATAGCACAACAAGACAAAGCAGACCTTCTTGACATCCTCCCATCCCCACCTGGCAGCGTAGACCCAATTAGCTAGACCCCTGGACTTTGTCAATATGTCATGACCAGGATTTTAACACCTGGCTGCAATGTTGCAGCTGTTCTGTGAGCCTGGACCACTGTGCCGTTCTGGGGCCCAGGCTTTAGTTTTAATGTAAAGATATAGGCTTATTTTATTAGTATCTGTATTGACGTTGAAAGCTTGCTTTCACACCGTAGGCTTACCTGTTGGACAATTCTGATACATGCTAGAATTTCCTGATGATTGAATTTTATGATACTTTTAAAAATTGGGCACATCAGTGCTACTAAACATTTCTTGTTATTTAATTTAGAGCACAACCATTTTTTTTAAGATAGTCATTGCGTTTGCATAAATGTACTATTTCAGGTCAGGGAGTGTCCATTCTGCATGCAGCCCAGCAGACCGCTCCTCATCGGAGCAGGCCAGAGGAGAAGGAGGCCGGATGGGGAGGTGGGCGCGTGTGGCCTGGAGATCCCTGAGATCCACATAGATTTGGATCGCCGGGCCATGTTCGCTGATGAGATGGTGACTACGGCGATGGAGGGGGCCAAGCGTGAGCTGAGCAACACTAGCCTGAACGCAGACAGCGGCATCGGACACGACGGACCCAGTTTTGCAGAGAGCCTGACCACCGAGATCATGGTGTCAGCACTATCCAATGTATGCCGGACAGCCAACCTCAGGTACCAATACACGGTGACTAAAGTCTAAAAGACCAGGCGTCAGGTTAGGTTTCAAAAGTGAAAACGCAAATCCTCAACATCCATGTTTTAATAGATTTCACCAGAGTGTCTGCAGGTTTTTGCTCTCACCTTGTACCTGATTGACTAATTAGGTCACTGATTGGTTAGTTTCTACCCTCACCTGGTTGTTTAGGTGTGAACTGGGAACCAATTTATAGGAAAAACCAAAAACCCGCAGACACTCGGCCCTCCGTGGAACTGTTTGGACACCCCTGGTCTAGATGATTGTCCTCTTCACTGTAATCACATTTCACAAATATTTATACCCTGGTTTGAATTTAAGCTAAAAAAGGATTTGCTTGTTTTATCATCTCCTATGTAGCTCTCTTCTCTCCTTCTGGGCATCAGATTTTTTTCCTTTGTGAATAAGGTTAATATAAATATTCTTGTTTGATCGTGAGCATACAATACAGGGAAGAGCATTGAGTTTATTGTTTTAATCATCTGGCTGCTGCAACAGTTAGGTTTGGGGTTTTCTGACTTAATAGCAGTATCTCAGCTTAATACTTCACCCATAGATGCTTGGGAGAAATAATGTCAACGCTTAATCATTCTTAGCCATTAACGAACATTGGGTTTTAAAGTCAGTGTGTCTTAGAAACCCCTGAAGACATTACACCACCACCAAACTGTGACGTCTAACAATAGTGTTGAGTACAATAACATGGTGAGTCAGGCCCTGGGAGATTCCACGACTCTTCACATGCATTTACTTATGGTTAACCTTTGTGTTTGTCATGGTTAGTATTAGTAAGGGTTTAGCAATTTATTTGTGACGCACTATCTAGCACAATTCATTCAAGTACAACAATACACAATGATTTTTTATCGTTTCCAACAACAGTAGTAAATGAGCTGTGAAGATGTCCTCCATCTTGATTGCTAACTGTATTTCCCTTCAGTTTTTCTGGCAGTTTTATGAACTGTGTTTTCGTGTCAGACACTGTCTTTTCATGTGTTTAGTCCCCACCTGCTCTCTCCCTGTGGTAGCTCTCCAGGCAGGGAGGCGTCAGAATCCACAGTGTCCCATCAGCTCAGTCTGAGTGTGGGAGATGACAGTCTGGGCAGCTGGTCCAACCTCAGCTTTGAGGACGAACACCCAGACGAGACCAGCAGCTTCCTGCACCTCAGTGACAGGTAGGGAACACGTGTAAAGTATGTAATGTCTCAAACTGTCGTCATTTTACATGGTTAAATAAAGGTTCTATAAAACCAATATTGTTCCATTATTTCAGTTTCTTGTAAGGCATGAGATAAACTAGTCTATATTGGTTTACTAATAATTCACCTCTTTAACACTACTCTTGTCTTTGAGCACTGTTTTCTCTCACACCAGCCAATGATTCTAACCCATGTTTAATGTCCACAGATGGATTGAAATATGTGACTACAGCTTTAGATTTCAGTGATGGCATTCAGCCTACCCTTAAATAAACAATTAAGTCATAACCGCTTTAGCTACACTGCCAATGAAAAATAGATTTATTTATGGGAAATGGTGTTTCCCCATGTTGATTTTAGCTGGCTGGGGTGATTGGCGATTAGCTGGTTTGATCCTGTGAGACTGACATGAGATCAGTACCAGACACGTTCCTTCATGTTGTCTGTCAGCCTGACGTTAGCAGGCCTCTACGATCGTTGCTGAAGGATGTGTGGTCACCTTAGGTCAGGAGAAGCAAATGTATGATTTGGGAACCTTTAGGACCACCCGCTGCCAAGAAACAATTATTTCAAATTTGAGCAAATATTACATTACATATAGTCTGTCCTCTTGCCAATGTTGTTATAGATTTGATATAGCTGTCCAATGTTAAAATGTGTTTGCATTGACTTTGTTTAACAGAGAACTGGCTTTGAAATTCTGATGAACATACCATGTACACACGCACACACATTCACACACTCAGGTTGGTGTGAAATTGCTGAAGTGCTGTAAGAGTGAGGACGTCTCGCCTGGTTTCTATTCTCATGTTGGGAGTATAGCTCCTGAAGTTCTTTGTCTCAGCCCTGATCTCTATGGAGGCAGTCAACATCTACACACGTTTCCCCAGATACTGATAAGGAGAATGTGTGAGTTGAGCAGCTAGTTATTTTAGACACCAGGGCATATTGACAGTGTCATAATATTTTCTAAAGGTGTGTCTGTAGCAGACTCTCACTTTCCACAGGAACAAATTCCAATCCTCCATGTGCAATTCATTATTATATTTCTCTGTTCAAAATGCTATTCCAACCAACTCCCATTTATCAACAAATCAATACATAACCAAGGAAACCAACCAACTCTCCCAAACCACCGCTCCATACACTATATGTGAGCAAGGGTAATAATTAGCTAATTGATTCTGGTGAAGCTGTTATTTCTACTTTCCACGTCATTCTGTACATAGCAGAGTGGTGTGCAGGTTCCAGCCAGCCTTCTAATCAGGGAGAATGACGGTGTTACTGTGTGTTATGATACTAACAGTCACCAGCCGATGTTCCTGTGGAATACACGACTGAACGGTACCATGCCGTGATCTCATCTCACGTTATTAAGACAGTCGTCAACTCTGGTTTTGACTGAAATTATATTTTGTGAGCGTGAGCCTCACGTCAAGACGGATAATGTGATATTTTCCAGCGGCTATTTTTGCCAGACAAGAAATGTCAGTTGGGTCCATTCTGGCCGAGCTTGACCCGAGTGATTCCAGCGCCTCAAGACTGCGTGTCTGGGCCCAGGGTTAGGTCGCCGGTGTCGCCTGGGGTCGAACGGTCGTCTAGTCTCCCTGGCGACAGAGGCAGTTCCGTCGGCGTGAGGTGAGTGTTGGGGTCAGGTCAGGCTGCGCATGTGACGGTGCTGACCGTTGGTCTTGTCTCTTTTGCAGCAATGGGAACAGCAGTAGCTGGAGTAGCCTGGGGTTAGAGGGGGAGGTGTACGACGAGCACCTGTCCTTCTCCCCCTCAGACAGGTCGGTCCATTTGCACACTTCAGTGCTAATGCTAACCTCAGGGCGCCAGGTAGAAGTCGCCCACGACCGTAGATCTGTGGTCCAAACACCGTCGAGCGCCGATCCCAACCCGTAACCGCTGGAACCCAGTTTAGTTACATCATATTGACCCGATGGTCAGGGCCGACTTCTACCTACGCCCACTAATCGCTGCATGATCTCATGGCTTTGACCCGCGACACTGTAGGATTGTGTGACACACCAGTTGTACCCTGTACAGATCCCATAGATATCCAGAGGACAGCGCATGTCTTTGTCCCTGTGTGTCGCCAGTGGAATTAGCCTGGTCAGTGGTGTGTGTATGTGATGTGTGTCAGGCTTCTGCATGTCCTGAGACGGGGGGGTGGGGGGGGCTGCGGCAAGGTCCTCTGTCCGCACGCGGGACCTCGCCCAAAGCTCTCAACGGGCTCTGGTAAAAACAGGTTCTTAGTGCTGGGCTGAGGTATGTACGGTAGGAGAGCCCGTCCTACATTGCTAGGTGAAGTCATCCATATACAGTGGATTATTTCTCACTGACAATGGGACATATTAATGACCTGATTGTGATCGAGTCTGTTGCCCTGGGCTGTGGAGACAGGAGTAACAGCTTGAGAGAGAAACACATGTACTGTTTGGATCTTCACTCTGCAGATATTTGCGCAGTATACATTTTGAGTGAGAATATGAAGGATATTTCAGAAGTGTCTTAGGCGTTATCACCTGCCAATGATTAATGATCATAGTGAAGAGTGAAGCTAACATGGGGAATGTAGGTTTTGGAGAGAATCTCTCATAGTCTCAGTCAGAGAGACCTAAGGTCAGTGGACTGGAACAGCTAAGCATGCTGGGAGTTGCCTGGTCTTTTTCTAAATCTTAATTAGCCCAATAGTTGACATTATGAATGTAATGTTTTAGATCTAGGGAATATGTAGATTACCAGCCTAGAATCGTGCTCTATCAGGGAAAGGGTCTGATTTCAGATTAATATTATGCCTGTTTGCACGCTGGGAGTTCTGCTCTGTCTCACTGTGGCCTCTTGCATGCTTTGTGGCCTTTTCTCTCTCATTCCCTTACACTCTTCTCATCCCTCTGCTTCCTCCTTCCTCCCTCCCCTCCCTCGCTCTCTGTCTTGTTCTGTCTTGCTGCCTCTGTTCTTTCTTTGTCTCCGCTCTCTCTCTGGTTCTGTCTTTCCTTCCCTCTGCCTCTACAACGGCCCTGTGCTGGTCAGCTGTAAACAGTATAATGTTCCTTACCCCCACAGCGACTGCACTGAAGACAAGGACTCCGAGACCAAGGATGAAACTTGCGGTATGGCATATGATTAACTCCTGATATTCATGGAAAATTGGCTTGATATTATCTTACTATTTTCTACACAAAGCATTTGATATGTCCATAAATCAGCACATAACACATTTCCCGCAGCCACACACAGAACAGAGCAGATGTAGGACACGACTAAACGACATGGAAAAAGTAGCCCTGTCCTTCAAAACCCTGAGTGGTCAGATTTCCCTGCTATATATTAAGAATGGTTAGACAGGGAGTCTTGGCGCTGTGTGTGTCTGTGCTACTAGGAGGGGAATTCACCCACCTCCCACACATTCAGCCACACTGCCGCTCATTCATTCATCTGTTCCCCCGGAGTCTAGCGCCGCCTTGGCCTCCCTGTGTACGGTGTCAGTCTGTCGGAGCAGGGCCCCCAGCGGGCTGCTCTCTCAAGGCTCCAGGCTGTCAGAGCCAGCCCGCTGTGGGAGGGAGCGTGGGAAACAGACCTGGCCCCGCCACCGCAGCAGAGGAAACCCAGGAAGTCAGGGAAGGCTGTTACTGTAGGGAGCACTGACGACCAGAGACAGCCGCGAGGGAGCGGACATGGAAGGAACACAGTGTGTTTGCAAGAAAGACGCCAGAGAGAAAAGAAAATGTAATTTGACATCCGTTTCCCTTCTGGTTCAAGTGCGTGCGGATCGGGGACAGGGCCAGGCTCACAGGCTCCTCCTGGTGGTCAACTCGGAGCTCCGGGCGACGACCACTGACCCACGCCATGTGACCTTTGACCCCCAGCTCAGGAGCATGCTGCAGTGGGTGGCGGCCTCCATGGCTGACTTGACCGTAGTTCAGCTGGGTCCTAGTGGCAGCCGGGAGCTGGAGCAGGTGACACAGCTCTAACCCACCACCAAAGGATTGTACACACACACACACACACACACACA
>JACXGI010009797.1:19264-29455 GCA_016801175.1 Esox masquinongy | reverse complement strand
ACACACACACACACACACACACACACACACCCTTTAAATTAGTTGCCAATTACACACAAGGTTCACATTTTAACAATAATAATAATAAAAATTGGAGAGCAGAAGAGGCTTCCCATAGAGCAGTCAGGGTAACAGGGTAGTTAATTACTGGTCAGATGCTCCACCCTCTTGACAGTGTGGCGAACACAGCATCTGAATATACAGCATTTGTTTCATATACTGTAGGTATCGATAAATTAGAGCTTATCAACTTAGCCTCAATGCATCTTATTACTTCATTCCAGTTGTAGAAAGAGAGGTCTGTAGAAGCCCGCATATGAGAGTTACAAATACTTTACAGGGATTAGGATGTTGAAATATGGCGTAGAGACCCCCGCCAGACACGTCAACCTGAGCTCGGACTCACAACATACCAGCGCTACGCTTCAGGCCACATTACTGAACAGCTGAAACATTTAATCATTGCTTATCTGCTGATAGGCAAGGTCCATAAAACGCCAGGCTTTTACACTGCATCCGTCATCAGCGACCATAACGACATGCCTACAGATGGGCACCGCACATATCAGACATATACGACACCTATATGGTAAATATCTAATTAGTTACCATGAGGCGTGTTAGCCTATCCATCATCAGCTAATCATTCTTTAGCTTAGCGTGGGACATAAATACAAGGCGCTAGGCAACAGCACATCTCCCAGGTAGCAGTTGTCACGTAGGTCTTGGGGGAGGAGGGAGCAGGGTTTCAGTATGCACCATGCATCCTGCCTGATCTCCCACCTCCCAAACCTGGACGACGGGTGGGTGGGCCGTGAGATAATGAGGGACAGCTAGTTGTGATCTACAGTGTCCTATTAACAAATAACAACAGCAGTCCTTTGTTTGTTACCTCGGCTGCCATAAATAATTTCCTCTTCACAGGTTTACTCTTCATTCATTTATGGGGCATCTTGTGCAGCCCAGCAACTAAATGCCACCCAAAACATCCCTGTCAGAAAGAGTTCTGCGCGTGGACGTGTTTCATGTGTGTCTCAGAAACCGTCCTCATAGGACTGAATGTGGCCCATTTCTCTTCTGCATTTGGATGCATGCGGTTGGTGGGATTCCTGTAAAATACTGAAAATACTAGCGTCTCGACTTATCTTGATTATACTGAGCTGGCTGCTGAACCAAACAATCATACACAGACAACTTTAAAGAGCTGTCTTACTACAACTAACCTCACAATAGATTCTCCTCAATTGCATTTCTCCTGTCATCTCCCTTTCTGATTGTCTCAAAGCCTGAGAGATATCACAGACTGGGGCTCCTGAGGCATCACACCGCTGTTAATCTCTCCTTCCTCTCAGTAATTGGGCTTTATACCTTCTTCCTTCACCCCTTTCTAGAGGGTCTGAAAACCGCCTGGGCAAACTGGGAGCTTTTTGTCTGACCTAATGATGCTACAGGGACCTGAATCAGGTCTACACACCTCCATCTACTCACTTCTGAACGAAGGAGGGGGTATGAGAGGCAACTGGTTTGAAGATGTTCAGTAGCAAAGGCCATGCTGGTACCCTGGTCCACTGTTTATAGATACAGTGTTTGAAACCAGCAGCAGGACATCAACTGCATTCCGAGCCTACAGTATGCTCAATCTGGAGAAAATGTTGGTTTCAAGTAGCTACTCAGTGAGGATTGCTACTCGAGACTATGAAGAAGCTGGCATTTGTGTGTGTGTGTATGTGTCTTGGTAGAGACCCACAGAGCCAACATCTCTTAAATGAAGGACCTGAGCTATGGGCTGTCTCCAGCATCAGGGCTCTCGCAGGCTGGGCGGGATGCCTCTCAGGGTCCCATCGTCCTCTGGGACTCTTCAGACCACACCGCTTGTTATTTGAGGGTCTTGGAATCAGAGGGGCAGACAACCACTCAAGGTGTCAATGTGTGAATGTGTGTATACGTGCTAAAATTAAGAGACCACTGCAAATTGAATGATTCTGTTCCTCACTCAAAACCTTCCTTTTCAACTTTTTTTTATTTATTTTTTTGGAAAGGAAAGAAAAAGGTGCAGTGGTCTCTTAATTTTTTCCGGAGCTGTATATATATATATATATATATATATATATATATAGTGACCTTGAGTTGGACAGTTGTCTTCCAAAACTTTCTAGTATTTATTTGATTTATTTATTTACGTTAGTAAAAAATTTAACTTCAAGATTCAGATCTTTCTCCTAGTTTTCAAACAGGCCCAGTCTTCTCTTTTCCTTTCCCCCGCAGCTGTTTCCCAGTCCTTAGTGTAGAAGAGAATGTACCGCATTATGTTTTCTGTCACAATACCTGGTTAAAATTATACTGAATAAATCATCTATAAGGGGGTTCTATAAAATATTTTTGCTATGTTTTACATTACTAGGAATTCCTTTTTTTTTTATATATTTTTACTGGATTTAGAGAGTTATTTTGCTGTTCACTTCACTCAAGAAATTACTATTATTTATAGAGAGAATGCACATATTTGTGGAATTCCCTTTTCATTAACCTGGACCTGTAATTGTTGTGTATCTTGCAAGGATGTGACAGTCTAGTGATGTTTCTGAATTGCAAAAGCTGCATGCAATACTTTGAAACACATCACTGCTGCGTATAATTTGAGTGTTGTTGTTCAGTCCAAGTTTGTTCACCACTCTCGTGGCAGCTTCCTGCAAACATCAAGTCATGCACCTTGTCACTTAAAGATTCACTTAAAGATGCATTTCTGGATTTCTGACAACTGGTTGTAAAAGTAGCACTGTCTAGCCAAAACGGGACCCCAGCAATTGTGTGCTATGCCATTAATTTGCTCCACGTCATCAAAACCACTTGCTTTCAAACTAGCAATTTCATGGCTAACTGAGGAATATAATGATTCTACATAGAGACCCGTATAAACAACATAATAAACCAAAGGTTCTAAACTCAGAGCCTTGGAACCCAAGGTTCTGTTTGGACTCTATTTTACCCGCTAGTTATTAGCATTCACCAGATCGAAATCATTCCCTAGAATGAAAACCAGAAGTACTTTGGGTCAAGCCCAAGGCCTGGAGCTGAGAACAACTGTAAATTGTACATTCAGTCCAAAATGGGAGGCTAAAAAAAACATTATTCGCCCCTGCATCTTTAAAAACCTCAGTTCCTTATACTCACTGTTAGAGTCACTGTAGGTTTGCATGCTGTTCTGTTAGGTCAAAAGCAGCCAAATGATTGTTCCTGAGAAGAGCAATGCTGTTCCCACTATGCTTTTCAATAACTCACTCTATTCCTATGATTTCAACCATTCACTCAACTGTTCAGATCTATATCAAAACACCAAGAATCGCAATAGCAATATTTTATAGAAAATCCTACTTACTTGTGAGGAGCCTACTTTGCAGCACTACAAAGACATGAGTAGTAATTCAGTAGGTTTGTGTAGATCATGAGTAACAGTGACGAGTAGTAATTCAGTAGGTTTGTGTAGATCATGTGTAACAGTGACAAGTAGTAATTTAGTATGTTTGTGTAGATCATGAGTAACAGTGATGAGTAGTAATTCAGTAGGTTTATGTAGACCATGCATAACAGTGATGAGTAATAATTCAGTAGGCTTGTGTAGATCATGTGTATTGATAAGTGGTTATTAGGTAATACTTTTTATCAGGATTACATAATTCAGGGAAATATCTGTAGAATTACAGAAAAATAACTTTAACAAAAGAAATGCATCCACAACCTAAATTGGGGGCGCTAGGGTTGGAATTAGGGTTTGTCTATTGAGTTGGGGCCCCCCAATATGACCAAATGCTGCTTAGGGCCTCCAGAAGTCTACAGGCGGCGCTGGCTGAAACACACTGTGAGCTTGATGAAATGCTAATAGTGACTGATTAGGACTCTGCGTATCTCATGATTTCGTGCTGGGTCTCATCACTGCATGAAATCTTTGTGGGTGAGACTGTACCTGTGTGTATGTGTGTGTGTGTGTGTGTGTGTGTGTGTGTGTGTGTGTGTGTCTGTGTGTGTGCGAGTGAGTGTGCGTGTGTGTCCTCTCATCATCTTTGTTCTCTGTGGACCCACGCAGGTCACCCCCTGCCTCTCATCTCACTTCCATTCTTCATTCATCAGCCTTCCCTCTTTCCCTCTGAGCCAGAGGTCCTACCTAAGGTGTAATTTAGCTGCCACTGCTCAGTAATTCCAGCCTTGGCCCATAGGGGCGTGTCCATCCTGGACACCACAGACACTACCTGTCAATCAACCATCAGGCCAGTAAATTGTATTTAAAGTGAGAGTAATTACTTATTAAGTATGCTCTGAGTGGGCTGGGTGGGCCCCGCCCTGATGCATTGACTGGTTCTCTGAGCCTTCCGTTTTTTTCTCCCAAAAGATAATTCACGTGTGATGAATTGTCACAAAATCTCTATCAGACGAATAAAAAAGACACTACAAATAGCATATGTGTAGATGTCAGAAGATAAACTATAAAGTAACATTAGAACTTTCTTACAGGTAGCAACAACAGGACTCCAATGAAATCCCTGGAGACCACGTTAACACACTCATCTATTACTGCTTTGTCTGATAGAACATCTTCTACTGATATTCAGCCTAAGACGCCTGGCCAAACCACCCTGCCGCTGGCCTGGCATTGCAGTCCAACATGCCTTCCCCATTAACTTATTCCCAAAGATAATTCTATGGGTATTACATTGTTACACAAAATCACAGTCTTCTCCATAAATAAAGTCCTGATCTTGAATTTATAATGACCACTGGTATCCATTTGAAGCCCATTAATTTAATTCACATACTGTGGGCTATAGCCATAAAACCAGGTTTACAGAGACTTCACAGGTCTCTGTCTGCCAGGGTGTTTGAACAGTCTTATGTTATGGCATTTCTGGGTGTGCAGCCCGCATTGAAAGGCGGCGTGAATTGCAGCACGGCTAGACTAGAGTGGAGGATATCGCTGGCACGCCTGTGCAGAGAGCAAAGAAAGGGACTAATTAACATATTAATGATCCCACCTTCTTGGAGCTTCTGTCGGATAGTCAAAACACTTTGATAAGTATGCAAATGAGCGCTGCACCATCTGAAGGAGAAATTAGCTGCCGGAGATGGCCAGCATGAGAGAGATAGAGAGAAGGGGAGAGGGGGTGAGGAAGTGGGAGATGGGAGAAGGAGAGAGAAGCGAGAAGAGGGGGTGAGGGAGCAGGGGAGGTGAGGGCGAGATAGAGAGAGAAGAAAATTAAGTGAGTGAGAGAGGGGTTTGAGAGAGCAAAATAAGAGAGCAAGTCAGTGAGAGCATGAGAGAGAAAGAAAGACAGAACAGTGAGAGAGTAAGAGAGAAAGGAAGAGAGAGAAACGAGGATGGGAGTGTTTGAGGCAGCCTTGGCCTGAGGTGCTAATGGATGGAGCCTCTATTGTTTGTTTTATTTATCTTTAATTATCTTCTGAGCAAAGCACTGGCTGGTGGGCTGGACATGTTACACTGAAAGTAGCACTGTTTCTTTAAATTGTCACTGAAGGGAGGACTGTTTCTTTAAATTCCTATTGAAGGGAGGATGTTTGGGAGGGAGAAAGAAAGAGTGAGATGGAGAAATGCCGCATGGTTAAGCTGCCTTCATACTCTACCTCCTCTATCTCTCTCTCTTCTAAAGATCAATAAGGCAGAGAGCACAGCTGTCGATCAACTATACACTGACATCCAAGATGGCGGCCAGACCTAAACCACGCTCTGAGGGGTTTTGAGAAATGACCGCACCCAGACAAGGCCAAGTCATTATAAAACAGACAGATTTCACTCTGTCTCACTGAAAATCCTGGCCTGTGACCAAGGTGGGAGATTTCGGTGGGAAAGCTGGGGTGTGTGTATGTGTGTGACTCACGAACAGCTACATTCAGGATTCACCAACCAATGGTCTCCCAATTCCACCATGATGCTAAATAATTAAAATGTTTCATTAGCTGGATAATTTCCCGCACCACCAGGTCTGACACTGGCGATTAAAGCTTGCACTAAAACAACACCTCTCTCATTTAATTGGCCAGCTGAGTGAGGAGACCAGAGTTTCATCATGGATGAAGTAAGAATTGGTACAGAGACTGAAAGAAGAGTGTGCCTATTCAAAATGAAAAGGGTCGAACAATCCCACGGGGGAAAGCACCCATGTTACAATACTGAATAGTTTTATCAGCAACTAGTTGCACCTTAAAGGGTTTTCATCAGGCTTAACAACGGTATAGCAATGATCCACTGAAAAGGCCCCTTCCTGCATCAGTTTTGGGCCGACGCCCCAGGGAAGACCACCTGGCCCAGAGCTGCAAAACGGGACCCTCCTACCCCACTTGGCTGCCACCCGGTGAGGAGACACACCTGCCCCCAATCAGGCCTCGTTAGGGGGAGGATGAAAGGGAACCAGAAAAGCAGCTTTGGGCAGCGAGGGGCAAAAGAGAAGCGTGTGAAGCCACCATGGTGACGCACCTTCTCATGCGGTTAGGTTTTGCCTTTCCTCCTGCCATTTCTGTCATTAAAATGCCTTCCGGGGCCCAGAACACTGGTACCGTGTCCATTCCCTGGGTCTCTTCCCGTTACAACACATACACACCACAAAGTATTTTGACACCGTAATTAGAAGTCCAGAGTAGCTGGTTCCAGTTATGTAAGACCTCAGCCCCTTTGTCTGACTGAGAAAAGAGGATTATTTTACATTGAGCCTTTTATTTTTTAGAACAAAGGGGAAGAAATAGAACATAGGCATGTCCTCCAGAAATGATAGATCATTCCATTTAGAGTGCTTGTTTATGAAGTGTTTTATGGAGAGTGTACAAAATTTCATCAGCACATCCCCGCAGTAAATACGCAAATGAAAAGGGACTGGGAATGCATGTTGGTGAGTAACCTGTCCATCAAACTTAACAGGGCAAAAAAAAGAAATAAAGTTGTCTATAGGAAAGGAATTTTGATACAGGATCAGCCATTTCCTTTGTCTTTTTTTACAGACATTAGGAGTAAAGGGACATAGATTGTACCTTCGATGTCTTGCATATTTTCCACTGACGTGTCCACTCCCGTCACAGCCTCGCGTCGGGCAGCTGAAACAGAAACACACACAGTGAGAACACACAACCCAACATTCTCCATCTGTCATTCCTCTACACATATGCTGTTCAACGCGTTTTCTTCTTCCCACTTAGCTACATTTTATTGAATTCTGCTCCCTGTTCACAATATGATATACATTTCTACCTTTAACCAAACGAGCACTGAAGTCCTGTTTTAAAACAATCACTGGAACATTCATACTGTCAACATTTGATGGAAATACGAATGCTCCTCTACATAGCCCCTCTCCATTCACCCTGATCCTCATATTGCCCTCCAATATTACACTATCATATCTTCCCAGGCCAGGCCATCTACGCAAAGTCAAGCGTATTTTTCCTGACGACTATCAGCTCTGAGGAGCAATGCGATCGAGCTACATTATTGGCATTATGGGCGCGTTGGCCTGGAGATAGGCTGGCCATCGATCCACTGATTAATTGCTATCTGCAGGCAGTGCTAGAGAAAGGAGACAGGAAGACAGAACCCATGGATAGAAAGAGAGAGGACATAGGGAGAAAAAGAAGAGTAAGCCGAGGGAGAGGGAGAAGAGAAAGAGCAGAGGAAGTGAGAGAGGAGAAAGAGCCAAGAGAGAGAAAGAAAATAGAGCAGTGGGATAGAGAGAAGATAGAGCAGAGGGAGAGAAAGAATGAGTAGAGGGAGAGAGACCAGATAGAGCAAAGGGAGAGAGAGATGGAAAGAGCAGAGATAGAGAGAGAGGAAAGGGCAGAGGGAGAGAGATGAGAGAGAGGAGAGGGAGAGAGAGGAAAGAGAGCAGAGAGGAGAGAGTAGAGAGAGATTAATTAGAGCAGAGAAGAGAGTAGTGGGAGAGAGAGGAAAGAGAACAGAGGAAAAGAAAGAAGAGGGAGAAAAGGAAAATAAAGTAAAGAGGGAGAGAGAGAAAGAAAGAGCAGAGTGAGAAAGAACGAGCATCAGGAGAGAGAGAAAAAAAAGGGGGTAAAGGGCAGTAAGCCTAGTGATGGCGGAGTCAGACTATCTGTGAAAGTCAGGAAGTTAAAACCTTTACTGCAGGTGTCCAGGTGGAATAGTATTTACTGATATAGCTGGCCCAGCATGTTATCGCTGAGAAAATTTTCTCTGAGCCTGTGAAGGACGAAATTAAGTCTAAAGATAAACTCAAATAAAAATTATACAAAGGATAGCTGAGAGAACTATTAAAAACCAAAAGGAGAGGCCTAAACATTTATATATATACGTGTGTGATAAAAAAGTTTAGAAATAACCATCACATACTCTATTTTTGAACAAATTTAGGATTGCCAAAAATAAAAAAAACATTATTGTGAAAACTCCAGAGGGACACTGACATCAAAGAAGATTTTACCCAAATTACATATTGGTCATCTTACTCTGTAAGCAATGTAAGGACAAAATTTGACAGCAATCCATGCTCTGATTGGTGTCTTTGGCCCAATTTCAAATGCTAACATTTTATGATTTCAAAAAAATATGTCCTACCCTACCATCCTATCAAGTGCTCATACTTATATCAGTCAGTTTTTTGCATCGCTCCTACCATCCTATCAAGTGCTCATACTTATATCAGTCAGTTTTTTGCATCGCTTATTATATTTTAGCTTCACAATCAATTTCAGCTACTTAACATGATTTAAATGTGATTGCAGGAAAAATGCTTACATTGGAACCTGGACTTGGCTGGGATTTTGCCACAAATGCTAAAATGTTAGCAATTGAAAGCAAACCATAGCATGTGTTGCTCTCAGTTCTGCATAGACTGTTTACAAGGTAAGCAAACCAATATGTGATTCAGGAATTTGTGTGAACTCCTTTAAGGTTGTCCATCGACAATGGGAAAACCAATGAGCTTGCCTGCTGATCCCATCGACATGTTTCATGGTCTGGCATATGTAATTCAATCACCTTAGCAGGGACAACACACCGCAAGGGTCAATTCAGGATAATCTTACCCCACTGTATTGACAGGTCAAGCCATGTGAATTGCCTGGCTAAAGATGGGGGTTGCAGTGGGTCTTAATAAGTTAGATCTGATCAAAGAGGACTTGGACTTTTAATGATTTACTATCAATAGGGTTTAAGAAAGATAGGGGGAAAAGAGAGCGATAAGATTGCAAGAAAAAATGAGTGAAATAAGATGAAGAGAAAGATTGGGACAGGAAAATACAATAAATATGGTAGAGACAAGCATTTTAATGAGTGCTCAGAATAATCAGAATAAAGAATATATGTTTATTCTCCAACTACTGTTGTGTGTATCCCATCAAGCTGAGATACTGAAGGTTTAAAGCAATCTGTAGTCTACATGAAAGCCAAGTTTTGTCTAACAAATAAAAGACAAAGTTCAATGGGCTTCCATTGCTTTTCATTTAGCAATTTTGTCACAAAAACTGTTTAGTTAAATTGCAAATGTGCTCAGTTTGGCCTTGGCGCCCAAGATCTACAGAACAGCTCACGGTTCCAAATGGCTTGTCTGCATAATAACATAATTATGGATAACAATGCAACAACATTTACTAGTCAGACGATAGCCAAGCGTCGATCATCCTGTCCCAAGTATGACCTTTAATATTTATTGGAAAGCCCATCAAGTTCATCACGCACACCGTTTCACCACCCTGTGAAGTTCATCACGCAACATATCATCACCTAACTCCTAGTTCACTTCAATAAAACGGTTATTTTATCAATGTTCGCTCATAAAAGTCTGTTCACAGACACAGAAAAAGGTCTTGCAATTTCAAAAAATTGCTCGTCGACATTCATTAAACGTTACCAGCACATCCTGTTTCGATCAGCCTGGTCGTGTTTTATGCGTCAGAAAATTCATCCGCATGAAACGGTTGCATGGGAACATGGATGGAGATGACAATAACAGAGAGAGTACGCACGAGGAGGTAGCATGCAGAGTAAATGGCATCCCTCCTGTCTAAAGAGGTGATTAAGGTGCTCTTCCCTCACTGCACTGAGCTGGGAGCGCTCCACAGACATTACCACAGCCACGGTCGGGCTACATCTCTCTGTCCTTCTCACTCGCTCTCTCTTCCTCCCACCTTCTCTTCGGCTTTCACTCACACACGGGGGGGGGGGGG
>JACXGI010009797.1:0-19164 GCA_016801175.1 Esox masquinongy | reverse complement strand
TTCACCCAAGGTTAAAAACATTACAAAACAGGTCCAGTGGATTTCAGGCAGGCGCAATAATATTTAGTATTAGATCCTTAGAAAACTGTGTAGAATTTTGGTGTCTGGTAGGAGATGGCTGGGGTGGTGGGAGGCAGCGGGAGGGGAGGAATTGAGTAATGAGAAGTGTTATAATTTGGGATGTGTAATAAGACAGCACTGTGTGCATGTGTGTGTGTGTGTGTGCGTGTGTGTGTGTGGGTGGGGGTTGACCCAAGGTCACCCCGACTGGCGCCTGCAGTGATTTGAGGAGGATACCTTTGGAGTGTGTGCGATGGCGCTTCTCGTCCGCATCCACCTCCATCTGCAAAGGAGACACAGACAGACAGTTAGAGACTGAAGCCCTGCTAGGGTCTGTGCCAAGACTGGCATTGGAGACTTGGCACCTGGGCCTGTCTGTCTGTTCATCTGACTGTCTGTCAGCCTGTCTGAGGCCCAGTGATAAAGGCCCAAAGAAAACGTCTGTCTATCTGGTTAGTCCCAGGCTTTTAAACCCACCCTTTAAACATTCTACCTGCTACTTCTGGGTTATACCCAGAGATGGGCAGAAAATGACAAAATACAATGACAAAATGGTCTAAAAGCTTTAGAGGATATCTTTGGAAAGCTGACACTCTCACAGCCACATATAACGTGTAATCAAAGTCTGCCCCATGACTTTCACAAGCCGCACAAAACGATTCATGAGGTAAGGAGTTCTTCATAAAAGAAGATCATAAACAGGACCAGCTCTGGACCGAGGCGAGCCAGGGCTAAATCCCCTCCAAGAACAACCCTATATGTCCCTTTAGTACCTCCAAAAAAATGTTTTCATATTTATTTGTCTAAATATATATTTTGTTTTATTACATTTTCGTAATACTTACAAATATTTCTCACACAAAGACATGGCTTAAGCAAGCCTATTTTACTGTACCCCTTACTGCCTAAGCTCTCTGTCTGAAATCAAGAGTAACAAAAATACAGGTGCTTTAATATCTAAGATTATTTTACCCCAAGCTCAACTGTTCTCAGGTCATCTCCCTTACCCCAAGTCTGGCTTCATATAACACTCAATAATAATTTAAAAAACTGTACACGTTTAAGTCGCTGATAAAAGTGTTAAACTATTGGTGGGTATGATACTGTGATTAATCACTTGACCTGGCCTGTCCCGTGTATTTGTCCCGCCTAAGCCGATAGTAGGCTAGGCTAGATATCGTCTTCATATTGGCATCTTCCTGGATGCTTCTTCAATTTGGCAGCTGTGTGTGTGTGTTTGTGTATATGCAATGGAATCTTATGCAGCCTCCCTTGCATCAGCCAGCAAGCCTCTGAATAATTTTATGAATACAATTGACTTGGCTGGACTTCATTTAACAGTTTGTTTTATAGGAAATGTCTGGAACATGTCTAGGGTGAGTAGAGCATAAATGGGACACTTTTATTGTGAAAATTGGACCCTTGCAAAAAAATGTACATTGCAAAGGTTAATTGTCCCATTTTGCAAAGGGACGTTTAGAAATCATGTAATTGGTATCAGGAGGAAAGTAGGGGATGATCATGCCTTTCTTATTTTGTCTGTGTGAGCGTTTCATTTTTCAAAGATCTTGGGCAGGGGAGAGTCATGTCATTTGTAAACAATGAAAACCCAATATTTCTTAGCGTTTTAGAAATTGTTGCTTATTATCTCAATGTGTCCCCAATCCTGGGGTCATCCCGAATTCACCAGGATAGGATATTGAGGTTGGACAAGTCATTGCTCAACACTGTAGGGTTGAGACCAAAGTGTGCTGTTAGTGGTGTGGTACGCGTGAAAGCGCGCACGCCTCTATCCAGGCCCGGATCCAGAAAGCTTGGCATTGCCCCCACAGACAGAATTTGTGCACCCCCAGTTTTGTTTATCTTAACTTCGGTGCTCCTTACCACAGCGCACTTCGGCCAAAGTGTCTGTGTCTCTGGGTGCAAGCTTTTTATGTTGGGCAATTACTCTACCTCAGTTGGCTGCTGCCCACATGTACTGTATCCTATACAATTTTGCCTGCCAAAAACGAGTGCATGTGTGTGTAGTGTCCTGTAAAGCTAGCTATCAAGTCGCATGACAAATACAGAAAATGGAGGAATTAAACATTTCCAACGCAAAGCAATGCAAAACTTCGTAAGTAAATGGAGAATGGTTGCAATATGGAAATGTTTTGATGTAGTTTTGACTGGTCATGTTAACTGCTATTTTGAAGAATGACAGCAAAACAACTGGCAACTCCTCTCCTGCGCGAACTTGGCCGGAAGACGCAAAGGCCGCTTCGCCACAGCAGCAAATAGCCTACCGGTCAGCAAAGCATGACAACAAAGCATGTTTCTCTTTCCCACAATACTAACACGCCAAAATAAATCAGGGATTATAGCCACATATTTCGCTTTCTGAGTGAAGATGTCCAGCCATTTAACAGCGTTCAAGGAGTTCAGTGAACCTGCATGGGAGACCCGTGGACCAGAGGATGATTTGACTACCCCTTGCTTGACTAGTGTAGGAATGTTATGACTGTTAAACCTGAGGAGTTTCAGTAACCTGCTAGGAAAGGTAGGCTAGGCCTGAAACAGTCTTTTTATTAACTCCCTGATTATGTGGCTGCTGTGCCCAAATATATTTGTAATACTTTTGGACAAAAATATAACATGTAAGCTGGTTTATACCATACTGGCATGGCTTGTGCCAGTTTCCGCCTCCATGCCGAAATATTAGGCTATATTCGCTTTAGATTTGGTAATGAATTCGCTTCGACTGTTTCAACAACTAGCTACAGGTTAGCTATAGATGGGATAGCTAGGTTACTGTAGTTGTGAGACGTTACTTAGGCTGGGAGCCTGATTAATTACATGTATTCATTGAGGCACGTTTCTCATCAACAAACGAGCAGGTCATAGTTTATGGTTTTGATTTGTCAATGCAGTGTCCTGGTTTGGGGATTAGGCCGACAGGTTCGATTTTGAAACTTTGTGATGGCATCTCCTTAAAATATTCGCAAATGTGTAAAATAGCCTATTTCTCTCAGTCACTAAACATCAGTAACCGATACAAATACGACACATTGGTGTACAGTAGTATTAAAGCCATCATTCAATAATTACCTTGAAGATAAACGGGCCTTAAATGATCAGAAAAGTTAAACCCGCTGCTCCCACCCTTCAGTATCTCCCACCCTTCAGTCTTCCACCCTTCAGTGTCTCCCACCTGTTTCCCCGTTGTAATTTTTTACTGTCCCTCTAAAGTGTCTCAAAAAAGATTAGCTATTTGCATTAGCTATGCTGTCTTCTAAGGTGTTCAGTTTTATTGTTGCCAACATCACACTGTCACTGTACATTTGTACCATCACATCTCAGTTCAATGAATGAGAAGAGTCCAAGGGTAATAGTTCAACAGAGAACGTTGTTACATCTCACTGTAGGTCCGCTTTCCTTAAGATGTAGCTTCCCGCTAAACATTGTCTCCAACGTCGGCTTGAAAAATATATCATGCTCCTGCTTCAGCCAAATCCTCTCCGATCCCAGCGCCATTAGCAAGCTAATCTCAGGTGTCTTTGCGAAGATTGCTGGTCCCTTTATTATTTCCTGATCTAAAGTAGACTCCACAGATTTTTAAGTGTCACATTCTTTCAATTCTTTTTCAAGTAATTTCCTTTGTGGCTTTATTCTGTAGGCTTTTATCATGCCATGACGTGTGTATAGTATGTGCTCCATAATGCGCAGCACCATTGTACGTCCAGCCCCAGTGGTGTCGTTAGGCCTGGGTGTCCGGGGCTCTAGCCCCGGATCTTTTATGAATAGATCTCAAATTGACCAAAAATAATAATAATAATAAAATAACTCCTGATCTATTCATTTGTACATCATTATAACTGTGTAGTCGTGTAGGCTGCTAGCATGTACATCGAAATTTCCATGTACATTCAAAACCCTGTAGGCTATGTTCTGCCCGGGGTGTGTGGGGCGGGGCGGGGTGCGGGGCTAAGCCCCGAATGTATTGTGATCCTCGCAATGTCCAACCTCTTCTCAGCAAAGAGGATTGTTAGATCTTTCTAAGATATTTCTTAGAACATCATCATTCCAGTTTTTTTTTGCGTTCTTCAAAATTAAACTCTAAAAGTTCTATAAAGAAATGTTTCAAATAGTTAAAAAAAATGTTTCTTCAAAGAACCTTTCAAATAACATTTTAAAGAACGTTTTTGGATACAGCCTTTTTTGGGGGTAGAACATTTTTGTGGTGGTAGTTTCTTCATATGGTTCCTTATGGAACCATTAAAAGATGTGCCTTACATTTTTCCTCAAATAACTTATAAAAGTTCCCTCACAGTTCCATTGAAGAACCACTAAAAAACCTTACATAACGTTTTCTTTTTAGAATGTACACCAAAATAAATCTTTTTAAAATCATACTGTTAGCTGTGTTTCAAAAGTGAAACAGCCTTGACTGTGGGAATTAAGCAATTTCTTATGCAAATGGTGTTAGCATTCAGATAGTAGATACCCAACTCGCTTTTTAAAATGTTTTTTATGGAATGGAATACAAGGAGGATAACAACATATAGAATCTATCTACTTCCCAACGCACACACACAAACAATTTCTCGCCCCTTAACTCTTACCACAACTGTAATTTGTACACCAAATCTAGCCTAACCACTGAGCTGAAAACAGGGTAAAATGTCCCCGCAAGGTCACACACACACACCGATACATCATAACTGCCTGATGCCAAAGCTGTGCTGTTTCTGACACTGTAAAATGGCATTTATTTCCTCCAAAGGATTAGAAAATTTAGTATTTTGCCAGGTGCTAATGTCACCCAAACCTGTGTTTCATGGTGGTTTAAAAGATTTATACAAATTTAGAAATGCATAATTGCATTGGCTCGTCTTCTGATCCTTATTTCAGTGAGGATTATGATATTCCAATCCTCACTAACAATCACAGTTATCTATTAAAGTGTATGCAAACAGAGGCCGTAGCATAACTTGATCATCTTGTTCTTGCGGAAGTATTCTTGTACAGCAGGGAATGCAAGCTTGAAGTTTAAAAGGTTTCCACACTCTAAACAATGCCAGCCTGTCTTGGTGACCAAACCGCTGGTGGTGGTTACTGATAGGTCTCTGAAAGATATACTGCAGGTTGGTGATTTTATTCCATCTTATTCTTCTGAGAGTTACTTCGGCTACTAATGAAATTTCATGTAATTGTAGTTTACCTGTTGTGCTGTGTTTTTATGTCGATTTGGCCACTGACACTTTTGTAGCTTAAATTAGGCTTAAGTTCACACAAGTTTCTCAAGAGCCTACTTAGGAAAACGGAATGACATGAGGCTCACATCCGCTGCCTCCACATCCAAGGATACAACATTGCTGGTTGTAGTGCTTTGAAATGTTAAATGGGTTCACAGAATCATTACTTACGCTAAAGATTTACAATCACAAAAATCTATGATTGTTTTGTAACATTACTCCATATATTGATTAGAAAAATAGGCAATGTCTAATCATTTAACTGAATGGTTCACTGGTTTTAAATTTTTGTTGCTACTAAACACTTGGAAGCACTACAACCAGCAATGTCAGACTTTAAACCAGCAACATCAGATATTTTCCCAAAACAAATAGGGATCAGTCTTGCTGCTACTTTCCTGTGTGAAACTGTCTCATTTTTAGATACAGTATCTCACAAAAGTGAGTACACCCCTCACATTTTTGCAAATATTTGATTATATCTTTTCATGTGACAACACTGAAGAAATTACACTTTGCTACAATGTAAAGTAGTGAGTGTACAGCTTGTCTAACAGTGTAAATTTGCTGTCCCCTCAAAATAACCAAACATACAGCCATTAATGTCTAAACCGCTGGCAACAAAAGTGAGTACACCCCTAAGTGAAAATGTCCAAATTTGGCCCAATTTGCCATTTTCCCTCCCCAGTGTCATGTGAATCGTTAGTGTTACAAGGTCTTAGGTGTGAATGGGGAACAGGTGTGTTAAATTTGGTGTTATCGCTCTCACACTCCCTCATACTGGTCACTGGAAGTTCAACATGGCACCTCATGGCAAAGAACTCTCTGAGGATCTAAAAAAAAGAATTGTTGCTCTACATAAAGATGGCCTAGGCTATAAGAAGATTGCCAAGACCCTGAAACTGAGCTGCAGCACGGTGGCCAAGACCATACAGCGGTTTAACAGGACAGGTTCCACTCAGAACAGGCCTCGCCATGGTCAACCAAAGAAGTTGAGTACACGTGCTCAGCGTCATATCCAGAGGTTGTCTTTGGGAAATAGACGTATGAGTGCTGCCAGCATTGCTGCAGTGGTTGAAGGGGTGGGGGGTCAGCCTGTCAGTGCTCAGACCATACGCCGCACACTGCATCAAATTGGTCTGCATGGCTGTCGTCCCAGAAGGAAGCCTCTTCTAAAAATGATGCACAAGAAAGCCCGCAAACAGTTTGCTGAAGACAAGCAGACTAAGGACATGGATTACTGGAACCATGTCCTGTGGTCTGATGATAAAGATAAACTTATTTGGTTCAGATGGTGTCAAGCGTGTGTGGTGGCAACCAGGTGAGGAGTACAAAGACAAGTGTGTCTTGCTTACAGTCAAGCATGGTGGTGGGAGTGTCATGGTCTGGGGCTGCATGAGTGCTGCCGGCACTGGGGAGCTACAGTTCATTGAAAGAACCATGAATGCCAACATGTACTGTGACATACTGAAGCAGAGCATGATCCCCTCCCTTCGGAGACTGGGCCGCAGGGGAGTATTTCAACATGATACCGACCCAAACACACCTCCAAGACGACCACTGCCTTGCTAAAGAAGCTGAGGGTAAAGGTGATGGACTGGCCAAGCATGTCTCCAGACCTAAACCCTATTGAGCATCTGTGGGGCATCCTCAAATGGAAGGTGGAGGAGCGCAAGGTCTCTAACATCCTCCAGCTCCATGAGGAGTGGAAGAGGACTCCATTGGCAACCTGTGAAGCTCTGGTGAACTCCATGCCCAAGAGGGTTAAGGCAGTGCTGGAAAATAATGGTGGCCACACAAAATATTGACACTTTGGGCCCAATTTGGACATTTTCACTTAGGGGTGTACTCACTTTTGTTGCCAGCGGTTTAGAAATTAATGGCTGTGTGTTGTGTTATTTTGAGGGTACAGCAAATTTACACTGTTATACAAGCTGTACACTCACTACTTTACATAGTAGCAAAGTGTCATTTCTTCAGTGTTGTCACATGAAAAGATATAATCAAATATTTACAAAAATGTGAGGGGTGTACTCACTTCTGTGAGATACTGTATGTCATCGGTACAACACTTGCCATGAAAGTGTCATTGTTGCTTCATTCCACTTGGCCCATTCCTCAAACAAAATGATGTGGAGCTTATAATAATAAGCTCTCCAGTATTCTGGTAGCCCACATATTCATGGGGTACATAATGTTCTGCATGCTCATGTTAATGCCTTAATTATAAATCTTTTTAATCCCACAGATATCCTACAGATGTATTTTTCCCTCGATTCACAGACCACACTGGAGTCATCGTCTCACAGCCAAGTTAGATCCCAGCCAGCCATTCATTGTTGATGAGGTGGAAGAATGTTATTTCCAGATGTTGCTAAATATTCATGCTAGCTGAGTTTTCGACTATTACAGGCTCGCCGTGTTTGGATGTCTCTTTTATTCAACATTATTTATTAAGGAGCCACTGAAGCCTACAGTCCTAATGGTGAAAGCCTTGGCGTTTTTTTATATAGCCCATCAATGTTTCAAACAGAAAATAAAATGATCAAAGCCAACGATACCTAGTAAATCTTGTTAGTGTGGTGAATGGAGGGGTATTTTGGCAAGGGTTGGTGGAGGTAAAATTATATTTGTATGGATCGACACTGGGATTTGTATGGTAATAAGCGGAAATCCTACCTCAGAAAAATAGAAATATTATAAGAAACTAACAAGTTATCAATTTAGCACACCCTGTGTGTGTCCCATTCACATGGTGACATGTGGTTCATGAGAGAGTGAGACGGACAGAGCAACGGCACAAACAGGAGGGACAATGAATGAACTGCGTGACAGAAACTCACTTAGTTGTCACATGCTGAGACACTGTGGCCATGCTCAACATAATCAAGCGGTGCTTTTCACTGGTGCTTTTTCTCCACAGCCATATAAAAGCCTTCAATACTTGACCCCAACTGTTCTACACTCTGTCAGAAAATAGAAAATGAAGATGCATTTTTTGCCTGCAGTTGGAAGGTCAACAACCTGCATGCTTTGACCCGTGCTGTGTTAGTGTGAAACAAGGGCAGGTATTTATAGGGATTTTCTGCAAAGCCACCTTTTCTTTGTGTAGCAATTAAAGGGGAATCCAAGTTGCAAGACGGGCATTTCCCTCCAATATAATCTTTTGTATTGATGGTTCAAACAGTATGTGGCATGTTAAGGCATACCGTCCTCATGCCGAACGTCAGATATGGAAGAAGGATTGGCTCAAAGTGGGATCAGATGTTCCATCATGGGTGACAGAAGTCTGCCACAGCTGCATCCGAGGCAATCAGTGCAGTCTGCATTTCAGTCTGTGTCCTAATATCCACTCCGGTTGCATAACTTATCGAGGCCTGGCCGCCCTGCTCACACTCCAAACCCGCGGCATAAATTTCCAGTGTCCTTCCTCCTTTAGTCGTGGAAGTCCAGAAGGAGGGAGGCGCTGGCTAATTCCCCGAAGTTTGCATTTTCACTGTTTAGCATGTTCAGGAGGTGGGATTGTCTGGTAGCAGTGTCCATTCCAACACAGGCAGCAGGGAAATGTCAATTATATCAAGCCTAGTTGAATACTCATGGCCAAGCTCCTCAACTAGTACCCCTTAGTCTCTAGCATAATTAAATGCATGTCCAAGACACACGCACACACAGTGTCTATACCTGGCGTAGTCAGACTCTCTAAGGGCCTCTCAGCCGACACAACAACAAAAGCATCTTGATTGCCGGCACTTTCTCCCTCAAGGCCCCTTTTGGTCCCTGAAGCCTGTCTGAGACTAGCCCGCCCGCTCTGTGGTTACGAGCTGTCTCACGCTCCCTGGCTGTCCGCGTCCGGGAGTTAAACCACAGGGAAATGTCACGTGATAGTCTTCTGAGAGGTAGCTTGCAAAAAGAGCTGTTGCCTTTACAGTCATACAATTTCTAGCTATTCATATTGTATATGTCATAATAGGGATAACTCTCATTCATTGTCTGAGTGTGTTTGTGTGGGTGTGTGTGTCTGTGTGCGCGTGCGTGTGCATAGTCGGGACCGGGACATCTGTCACGACAATTCACATCGTTATCGGCTTAACTTTTATTTCACCTTGAAGTTTTGGGAAAATGTGTCTCAGGCATATGGCGCGGGAGTACGTCCCCCACTGTGCAGCTACTGAGCACGCGTCCTCATATTCTCAGTGAGTCAAATGGAAGGCTTCCGGAACCACACTTGCTTTATCAAATCTCCCCGCAAATAGGTATTTGCACCATGCATCATCCAGTGACAGTAAACATTGGTGCTCTCTCCCACTAAGTGCATTTGAATTGGTGTGAAGGACTAGGCTGATGGCATCTGAGTGGGTGCCTTGGGGGGGGGGGCAGAGATGGGTGGGGCCAGATAAAGATTGAAATTTGCTGTCAACATTTTCTTTAGCGAACGCTGTTCTCATATGTAGGTAGCTATTGCTGTGAGATCCTGTGAAAAAGGTTTGGCCGGACTAGAGTTTTTTTTGTATCTGTATATGAAATGGTTGGGATTGAGTATGACAGAGACATGGCTTGGTATCTAAATAGGTTTTTGTGGAGCTGTTAATTATGGATGCACTGATCCCTTCTGTACCTTGGTAAAAATTTTATAAAAAATGTTGCTTCGGATGATGTTTCTTATTTCAACAGATGTAAATTCAATCATAAAGATGTTATCTTTCTTCTACATACTTTAACAATTAAATAATCTCTAAAATAATTCTGATAATGAATGGAAAATGAATTAATTATATGATAAATACACAAGGGAATCCTTTCCGTAATTGTACTTTATGCAATGCCTGGATATAAATGTAGTAAATAAGGTAGGTAAGGTATTTAACTCTCAAAACTACTGTAACAAATGCCATTGTTGGTCTTTGAATAGGAAGTAATTTGCTAGGGAGTAATTTGTTTAAATTAGCGTTGTTTCTGAAGATCGCAAAGTGCTCTGATATAGATTGCAGCCTTAAAAGTACTTCTATGCAGGGCATCAAGTAAAGTTTTTGGTTCACTGGCAAATGTGCTAGGTATATTCATAATTTATCAGCCACTCATTTTGGCAGCCAACCCTCATGCCTTTACACCATAAAACACAAAAAACTGTGTAATCATTTGAAAAAATTATACACGTATTTCTAGTAAGAGGTAATGTGGTATTTTGCTTCTGAATATACAAAAAATCTTGTAACCTCAGCTAAATCTACTCTAAGGTTTAATATCACCAATCGCAAATGTTCAGCTGCACTTGAAAAGAGGTGACCGTGGTAACAGAGACAACAGCATTTGTGTGCATCTGTCTGTCGCCACTCGCTAGTTGACTAGAATCTGACTGTCCTGTAGGAATTTGATGTTGTCGCTAGCAGTTGCAGTTTCAACTCAAACTAGCACTGATAACGTTCATTTGTCTACAAATAAGTTATTGTTGAAAATGTTATTTTTTTCTTGTTGTCGGCTATGGTTTTGCCATGCCGGAGCTCCACGGTAAAATTAACGCGGCGGAAATGCTGGAAAGCACAGGAAGTCTGAAATATTGGGCAAATTTAAAATCGGACGAGACCGATTAGGCCCATTTTTGCCTGTAACATTGCTGGCTGACATATAGGTGCATCCCTACTATCAATGCATACTGTATTGTCCTATAAACTGGAATGGATTGGGTTACAGTACCTGAAATTATTTGGGCTTAGATTGCACTTTGGTCCAGACCTCTGCTTCCTCCGTTGCCCACGACAACAGACGTTAGACAGGAGAGAAAGGGCTCACCACTCTTCCAAATTCATTATCTACAAGAAACAAGTAGAAGAGAATATCCCTGAATAATGATTTAAATATCCACACTAACACATTTTAAGCATCTTTTGTGACAGCATGCTGTAGCTTGAGTGTCCTTCCTTTGAGGAGGAAGCTGGTAATGTCCTCATGAACAGTCCAATACTAAAATGTACACTATAATATGGAGTGAATATGCCTTCCTCCCCCCCTGATAGTGGCTTGTCACTTTCTAAAATAGACTTGGCAAGGCAGCAATTAGCTAGATCTATCATATTCTGCAGGAAGTGGGAACAAATATAGCTAATGATCCATGCTACCCTCCATGATTTCCCCTCGCCTCTGCCATCCTATGAATTAAAAAGAGAACAAGAAGGACGAGGAGAGAGACAGAAGAGAAAAGCAAAAGACAGACGGAGAGAAATGAGAGAGAGAGATGAGAGAGTGGTCGAGCAGACTTGGCAGATCCACAGAGGTAAAACCACTGCTGATCTGAAACAGGCCTGGTGTAAGAGGCCCTCCCCTAACAAGGACATTAAAAAACACAGACTCCCAAACAGTTATAAAGAAGAGAAGCTCCAAACACTGACTCCCAAATAAACATGAAAAGAAACTCTCAACACAGACTCCCAAACAGATCTGAAGAAAATCTCAAAAACAGACTGCCAAACAGACCTGAAGAAGAGATACACAAAACATAGACTCCCAAACAGACATGAAGAGGAGAAACTCAAAACACAGACTCACAAACAGAAATGAAGAGAAGCTCTCAAAACACAGACTCCCTAACAGACCTGAAGAGAATCTCAAAACACAGACTCCTAAACAGACATGAAGATGAAATATATAATATGGTGCCAGGGTGAGCAGAGAGAAGAGACCCAGTGGAAGAGACAGGGAAAGAGATGGATATAAACAGAGACAGAGATGCAGAGAGAGTGATAGACAAAGACAGGGATCGAAAAAATGGGAAAGAGAGATTTGAGGATTTTATATACTGTGTGGTGTCACGTAACATTTCCCTCCATTTCTGTGTTAGAAGTAAAGCTAACTTAACATAATGGCCGATGAACAAAAGACGGCCAGTGTAGTAGGGATGACCATCTGGGACAACCGAAAGTCGGACGCTTTGATGGTTCTCCAAGAGCCATGCTCAGATGGCAGTGTCAATGTAGATGCAGCGCTTTATGAAAAGGAATGTTTAAAAAAAATGTTGTACACCGCTGCTGAGAACAGGCTCTACACAATTCCAGGATCAGCAGCAAATTAACAACCAAGACACCTAGACACATCTCTTAGGTCGGAGTTCTCCCCTTCAGGGAGGGTTTTCAAACGTTTCATTTTTCAGTCAAAACGCTACTATGCTACTAATCGCTTTATGCAAATTCTGTATTTTTTGGACAAACATGTACATTCCTGCTTGCCAAATGGGTAATAATATTGCCTTTAGGTGAATTACCACTACTGTAGATCCTCATAATTCATGCTAATTTAGGGCACGGCTACCACGGAACTGGACAGTATTTTGGTAAGTTAGTGACTATTGTTAGTCACCAATGATACATTTTCAATGAAATACTCCTTGTATCCTCTGGAATCTTTCCTCTTCTTCTGAAAACCCATTGGAGGAGACGATCAGTAGGGACAGACCCTCTGGCTTTCTCATCCAGTGTGTTTTGAGAAGCAGTGAAGAGAGAGAATGTCAATAGTATGCAGTTGAGAAGTTCGCTCACTCAACTGCATAGTCTGTTTATCATTGAGAAAAATTGTCATTCTGTGTAACAGGGTGGTTCTCCAGTAGAGCCAAATGCATTATCAGCTGAGTTTTGTCTGTTTAATTTATTGACTTGGTTCATCAGTCAGGGTGTTTTTGTTTGGCCCTGCAGATGATCAATGACAAGACTTTGCAGCTTTTAGAAAACAAAATTCGTACAGAAAACACCACGTATTAGTTTATCCACCGTAATATCATTAATAACAATCCCCATAGGCAATGAGCAATGGGCAGGTTTGCACTCGCATGCTAGTAAGACCAGCGCACATCAGACTGAGTGAGTAACCTGACGATTAAGTAGTCAGTATGAAATCTGTTACTGTGATAGGAGCGATCCCTGGCGTCAGCTGATAAGTCGCTGACCAATGACCACGCGGGTTTCCTGCCTGAACTGGCTATGCTAATTCATGTCTGACTTGCAGTTGTCACAGTTAACCCCCCCCTCACCCCAATTTTCAATCATCAACCTTTATCTGCAGTTGAAGGCATGATTTCATGGGCGTTCTGCCCTGTGTTTTTGACAATTAGGCTTTTTTCTTTCTTGCAGTTTATGATTTTTGTCAATCAAGTTAAGTGTAGTATTTTTCTAAAGTAATTTTATTCCATTTGTGCATTTTTGTAACTATTGGTCTGTCACTGCTCCACACCTACTAAATCCCCTCTCTCCCTCAGTCTCTCAACCTCATCTCTACCTCTCTCGTTTTCTCTCTCTCTGTCCTGTATGTGGCAGGCTAATTGTAGGAGTGTACAGGACATAGCAAAGGTCTAGAGGAAGGGTTTAAATGGTTCAGTAGTGGAGTGTATCAGGAGAATGAAGCCCCTCAGGGAGTGTTGTTTATAATCAGACCCGCACACATGTGTGTAAAAACTTGAAAAACGCGCACACACGGACACATACACAGATACATAAACACATACAGTAAGTGAGCCAACCTGACTTATACTCAACACTACCATAAAGCCTTATAATGGCATGTTACAGCCACGGCCCCATTATCACATCTCTACTATAAAGCTCCTAAAAGCCAGCTGGCAATAAGACTATTAGTGTCTGTGAGGGTTTGTGTGTGTGTGGGTATTTTCATCTGTTGGCCTTCCACAGTTTTCACTGGTGTACTCATTGTGTGTTTCCAGGGGTAATACATTCCTCCAAAAACAGTTTAGTTGCAAAATGTTGCGTCAAACAGAGATTATATTCTTAATTCAGTTGTAATTTCTTGATTTGACATTTCGTGAAATGGAGAGGGTCCTACATGATTTTGTCCAAACAAGAAACACTGTTTGACAGAATGTATAACAATTAAAACGTTTTGTTTAGTGGAATTTATGCACTACTGTTCTCTTCTTCCTTCCTCTCTTACCAACTTTTTCTCTCCCTTCCTGTCTTCTCTCCCTTCCTTTCTTCTCTCCCTTCCTGTCGTCTCCCTTCCTGTCTCTTCTCTTTCCCTGTCTTTTCCTCATTCTTCCTGCCCACTCTCGTATTGTATCCTCAGAAATTCTAAGTAGACATTACATGCAGAAATTTCAAAATTATTAAGTCGTTTCAACTTTATATGTTTTGTGTTGTGGGCAAGTAGTTATAGTTTGAATAAGGCAAACTAAAGCAAAAGATTAGTATTGGTTATGTTTATGTTGTTTGTACTCCACTGGTTATCCACTGGTTATCCTTCCACTTCTCTCTCTCCTTTTAACCTCATCTCTCCCCCTCATCTCTCTATTCTCTCACATCTCCTGTCTCTTCTTTCTGCTCCCCATGCATCCGTCTTTCCTCTCTGCGACTTTATCTATGCTCTCTTCGCTCTCTTCCCTCTCCTCTTTTCCTCCCTCTCTCTCCCACTTTCTCCACTCCACGTTGTCCCTCAGTTTTTTAATCAAACCCTCTGATTGGGCTTATTAAGGCCTTGATTGCGGACAACCTGTGAAATCAAAGTTTCAGCAGGTCATATTGTAAGATCCCACATCCCAATGGCCTGGCCTAGATCACTCTCTGTGGCTGGTTGTGTATCTGTGTGTGTGTGTGTGTGTTAATATTCTGTTTGTGTTGCATAGTTGGTGTTAGTGAGTTGCCTGCTCTTTCAGTCTCAAGGACTGCGGCAGACTCACAGAGTGACCTAAGTTAGGCAGACCTATTTAACTGGCGAGCTGCTGTCCTGATCCAGAACACAGTGAATATGGACCATAGGTCCCAAAATCAATAAAGGTGGAATTAATACACACCTGGTCATGTGGTTTATGAATACACCCCATATCATATGGTTTATGAATGAATACACACCTGGTCATATGGTTTATGAATGAATACACACCTGGTCATATGGATAATGAATGAATACACACCTCATCATATGGTTTATGAATGAATTCCCACCTGGTCATATGGTTTATGAATGTATGCACACCTGGTCATTTGGTTTATGAAAACACCCCCAGCCATATGGTTTATGAATACACACCTGGTCAAATGGTTTATGAATACACCCCCAGTCATATGGTTTATGAATACACACTTGGTCATATGGTTTATGAATGAATACAGACCTGGTCATATGGTTTATAAATGAATACACACCTGGTCATATGGTTTATTAATACACCCCATGTCATATGGTTTAGGAATACACACCCGGTCATATGGTTTATGAATGAACACACACCTGGTCATATGGTTTATAAATTCACCCCATGTCATGTGTTTTATGAATACACACTTGATCATGTGGTTTATGAATAAATACACACCTGATCATGTGGTTAATTAATGAATACACACCTGGTCATGTGGTTAATTAATACACAACTGGTCATGGGGTTTATGTGTTTCTTAGAAAATCTCAACAGAAGAAAACAGGATTTGATGAGTCATTTGGTTTAATTTGCTAGTTAGCTAAGTACGTTGATTAACTAATGACGAAAAGTAAAAATGCTCTACAGTCTCCTTGCTTATCCTTACCCTGGTCAAACACCTTAAGCTGCTGCTTTTCTTCTTATGCAAATTAGCTTGTAAATGTCAATAAAGGTATGATCTGTATTGCCTGGTTTTACAGTTAGTTTGTTAATTTGTTTGCATTCGTTCGTAAACATTATGAGCTAACAATATTGATAGTAGTGGTAAAAGACTCCATGGGTGTTTTTCATATGCCATTAAAAGTGAAAATCCTAGGATGGGAGACGTTGGGATGACTGTTTGGATACAGCCCAATCCTTCCTGAGCTTCTAACTTGTAATTGTCCTCTCTGTTTGAAGTTTTGTTTAGTTTTAGTTGTAATTTTGTTTTAAGATTATTTATTTTCACATTGTAATGTGACTTTCAGTCCTTGTAAATTACAGTAGAATGTTCATGTATTATCGATATTAATTATTGATTTAATGGTAGCACAAGTGGCAATTTAATTTAGAAAATCAAAATTTGGTAGTGCATGGGCATTTTTCTTCTAATGATACATCTTTATCAGACTTTAGACAGGCATATCTTAAACCTGTTAGAAATGTCTAGATGATGAGATGCATGCCATGTTAGCTAGATAGGTAAGTTTGACTAACCAGCTTGGTAATTTATATTAACTAGCTATCTTTATTATCATGGCTGGAGTACATACCCATGGGCAAAAATTCCCAGGGAGCTCCCCTAAACTGTCACTCAGATATGAACATGCAAAATTTCAGAAAAGGAACTTTCAAATGGCATTTGGAACACTATGCGATCGCTAAGTGGGGTTTTGCTATTTGCCGATAAATGACAAGGTCCATGTCTGCACATTTACCATGTACGAAATGTGTGTGACCAATGCTTATCTAACATAGTGGTTCTCAAATCTTTCCAGTTTAAAGACCTGATCTAGATTATTTGAATCAAGTAGTCAAGTTCTTTATAATTAATAGATTAACAGACAATAGCCTTTATACCTAAACTTAACCTACCCCTAATTGGTAACCCTAACCCTAATCTATAATGCCTAATCTAACATAACCTGGCCCTAATGCCTAACCCTAATCCTAAATGAAAGTGTCAACCTAATCCTAACCCCTAAGCAAGATTTTTTTTTTTCGTAGTGAAGACATTCTCTAAAGGTTTATTTTTCATGTTTTACCTTTAATCCCCAAAGGTAAGTAAAACACATACATGAATGTTTTACTGTCCTTGTGGGGACCCACAATTTTTATTATATTTACTATTTTCCTTGACCATAAGCCTAACGCTTACCTAACTGTTATTAAATCCCTAACCCCAATTTTAACTTGTAACCTAATCCTAACCCAGAAATATTGAATTGTCAGGTTTTACTCTCTGAGGGGGTACTTCTGGTCCTTCTGGTTTAGTAAGAGCTAGATCACACACAGACATTCATTTTATGGAGTTTCTCATATTTTTCAACCCAGGTAGAAGGTTGGGGTGGGAGGAGTGTGATATTTGCCCAGGTTCTATTTATCAGCCAGCTTATACTGCCTGTAAATAGCAGCTGTATATTACCTGATATGTACCTGTGAAAACCATTTGCAAAATGAAAGTCCACAGCACAGAAAAAGGCTCAGGCTGACTGCTGACACACACACACGCGCACGCACACAAATAACTACACACTCCTAAAATAGCAGACAGCTCTCTCTAGTTTTATAACAGTCTCTGTGTGACTGGGGCTGCCTGACCTACATTCTGCAGATATTTGTATGTATGCAGCCCAGAGGAGGAGAGGTGCTCCATCTTTCTGTGCAATTTTCTCTCTTCTCTCTCTGATCCTCTGTCCAAACACTTTCTACACATACATGCACGCATGCAAACACATGTTTGTTTTTCTGTCCTTGTGGTGATGTGATACCTAACCTTAACCCAGGAATCCATATTCCCTATAACCCTAACCTTAACCTAACTCTAATCTGTTCTGCCTCAACTTAACATCCCCCCAACATCTAACCCTAACTCGCATTTTTTACTAGTTGAGACTGCTTCTCGGGTCCTCAAATGTACACATAGACCTGAATCACACACGCGGACACACACCAAGATGAATACTGACCTGTCACGATGCAGGCTATGATGTCATTAGTCAGTGATGTAATGTCCACATGGTGATGGCCGACTGAGAGAAGCAGAGGAGAGAAGGGGCATGGGATGGGTTCCTCCAAATAATGTGATATGAACAAATGACCAAGCATCCCTCCTTGTCCCTTCTCAGACAACAGCAGCAGATGAGTTCAGGCAAGCCCTGTTTCTGGGTCAAGGACTTGAGATGTGGATGTGGACCGCTGTCGGTTAGCCACAGTAGTTTCACTTCTCGACTCATTCAGACGTCCTGAAAGAGTCCGGAGGTCTGCCATACAACCTCCTGATAATCCAGGGATGTCCTAGCGACTCGTACAGAGACTGCACTTCCCCCAACACACACATGCACTTACACACACGCACACGCACACGCACGCACGCGCGCACACACCATGAAGCAGAGCCTCTTGGGAGGCTGGGAGGAAATATCTTCCACCGCCACAGCGCTGCAATTACCCACAGTAGTGTAATTACCCACACAGAGCAGGCTGGGTAGAACACTCAGGTGAGAGACGCCAGACGGCAATCAGCCCCACAGTGAGAGATGGAGGGAGCGAGGGAGGGAGGGAGGGAGGGAGGGGGAGAGCATGAGAAGAGGGAGGGAGAATAGGGAGGGTGAGGACAGGTAGGGGGAGAGAGGGTTGGAGGGGAGGTACAGAGAGGGAAGTGGTGTGTGCGGGGCACACTTCTTTCATTTTCTGTCAAAAGGAGCACCAGGCCCTTAATTACCAGCCGAGTCTTTGGCCCTTCGTCTCTCATCCAGCTCGCCCAGCCTGAAAGATGTGTTCATCTGTGTGTGTGTGTGTGTTTGGATGTACTTGTGTATGTGTGTGTGTGAATGTGTCCTAGCGTCTCCCACTCCTGAAAGGCACATTATCACACTATGCAGGCTTCAATCAGCTCTTCGCTGACTGTCAACATGATAGACAGAGGAGCATCCATGGACACAGAACAACACAAAGAAAGGGAAGGAGAAAGAGATTATGAAAGGATGAAGAAGGGGAGAAAGAAGGAGGGGAGGGAGAGAGGTGGAGAGAAAGGGAGAGTGAGAGAGGGAGGGAAGGTAGCTCAGGATGTAGAGTGAATAGATGAATGTGAAAGCGGTTGGAAGACGAGAGGAGAAAGGTAGTAAGTAGGTAGAGGTAATTCATGTCTTTTACAGAACAGCAAGGTCGGACAGGGAGACAGACTAGCAAAGCATCTCACCATTACTGTACACCAGGGGTAGTCATCATATTATTACAGTAATACTGTACACCAGGGGT